>JAPKLY010000054.1:1235680-1490706 GCA_026898435.1 Prunella vulgaris | reverse complement strand
GGCGGGGGCTCAATTCGCCAACTCGGCGCTAGCCCATATTTAATTACCAATTTTACCCTTTCAGAAACCCTAGTTTTCTCTATAATCTCGATTATTCTTTTCTCGTCTAGCGCCGCTCCAATTATGTATAAATTTCCCTCTATTTGTCATTCTTTTCTATAATTTCTTCTCGCCGCTCCACCTAGATTTACTGCCTCTGCGTCTCCCACCTCTCACCTCGCCTTCGCACATCGCCGCTCACCGTTATTATTGTCCATTTCCTGTAAAATTTATTACTAAGGTAGGTGAAGTCCATCACTTAATTTTTTTAGATCTTGTTTTTTTTTTCTTCTTGTTCAGATCTAGTTCATTAAGGAAAGAATAGTTACTCGATTGATATCGATCGATTTTTTTTTTCCGATTTTTTAATAATCAAACATGGGGTACATTTTCGACAAAATCTGACCAATAAAATATAGTTTATAATCGGTGTCAGACAAGTGCACATGAAATTGAAACTATTCTTTTTTTTTTCAATTTATTGATATATATGAAGTTTAATTGTGTACTTATTAATGTATATGAAGTTTAATTGTATATTTATATGGAGAAAGTTTAATTTTAGAAATAAAGTTTATTTTGAGAAATGAAGGAAAAAATCCCACCATTTCTAATTAGAGTTGAGGATACTAAAGTCTCTATATTAATTTTTACTTTTTTATGAAAAAATTAATTTGTGAGTGCATCTATTAGTATTGGTTGTGTAATTAACTAGATCTCCACTACCCGACCCGACCAAGAGTCGGATTATAAAATGAAAGAAGAAGTGTAGCGAAAATCTCCAAAATCCCAATCCAAACAGTTCCTCCTTCGTAGAGAAAGAGAATCAGTCGTTCGTAGAGTTTCGATCATCGTCCTCTCTTCTCCCCCAATCCTCCAATTTTTTTCCCTCTGTTTATTCGATTTTTTTTTCCAGATCTGCGAATGTCGGGAAAAGGAGCGAAAGGATTATTGACTGGCAAAACACCGGCGTCGAAAGACAAGGACAAGGACAAGAAGAAGCCACAATCTCGCTCTTCTCGTGCTGGGCTTCAGGTTTTGTTTGATTTGGAATTTCGCAATATATTTCCTGATTCTCTCATTGTTTTCAATTTATATTCTTCTCTTCTTAGTGCGCTTTGTTTGTAGTTTTTGTTAATTGCGAATTTCGCGTTTTATGGTGTAAGAAGTAATAGCTTTTTGGGCTCTTAAAAGGTGGCTTTGAACTGTATGGCCTGTTGTTATGGTTCTCTCCTTGTTTTATTGGAGTGTTCGTAGATTACAATTTACTGATGTTGTAATTAATATTTTGGTAATTTCTGTTGTGTCTCTGGTATGGCTTTCATGGAGGTCTAAGTGTTTGTGCAGATTGTGTTGTGCATGAAGACTTTTGATTCAGTTTATAATAGTAAAACAATTTTTGCCTTAAAAAAACAGATGACAAAAGCTTAACGTTTAACAAAAATTAATAGCTTAGAAGAGAACAATGGTCTAATTGCGATATCTTTCGTAATCTGAGTAGCAGCTGCGATTCAGATGGGTAGTAAGATGTTGAAAAGTTGTATAGTGTTGGATATCAGAGATAGGACAGTTTGTTAGTCATATGAGTAAATTGCATAATGGTACTCATATGGACTCAATTCCATTTTTTTTTTCTTGAATTTTATGATCTTATTGTGGTTGATACTTGGGCGTAGAGGAGCAGAATTGAGCTCGAGGAATTTACATGTTGTGTTTGTTGACCTTCATTTGTCCTTTAAATCTTGAATTGCTCCATTTGTTTGAATTTCCTTCATAAAATATGATGATATAGTAAAATTCATTCAAGTGAAACCAATAGCAATTCAACTGTTCTTTATAACTGTAGCACTAGAGCTATCTTAGCCTAGAGCTCGTGTTGTCTAGTACTTGGCGAGTTGATAAACTTGCACAGCTGTTTTGGCTATGATTGCAAGGATGTCTGCTACATGTGTTTTGACCTGCATTAAGCTTTCAGTATGTGCTTCATGGCTCAACCAATGCAGGTGCAAGTTTGTTTTTGCAATTTGATAGAAGTTCATGACTTCGTCTGTACATTTGATTTCGTTTCTCACTTTCTTTTTATATTGCTCAAATTTCTCTTGAATGAAAAACTCAATTCATCATTTATCTTGTAGTTCCCTGTTGGACGTATCCACCGTCTGCTGAAGGAGCGAGTTACTGCTCATGGAAGAGTCGGGGCGACTGCTGCAGTGTACTCAGCTGCAATATTGGAGTACCTAACAGCCGAAGTGTTAGAGCTGGCCGGAAATGCCAGTAAGGATTTGAAGGTGAAACGTATCACCCCTCGCCATCTTCAGCTGGCGATCCGTGGGGATGAGGAGCTTGATACCCTCATCAAAGGGACGATTGCTGGTGGCGGTGTGATCCCGCATATACACAAGTCCCTCATCAACAAGTCCTCCAAGGAGTGAGATGGGGAATTCAAGACTGTAGTTTTAGGGGTGTCATCTACATTTCCAGATGTTATATTAGACCTTTGAATGGATTTTCTTTATCTTTGATGGATTTCATTATCATATTTAAGAACGAATGCAATTATGGACGTGGCATTTGTTTTCATGGTAAGAGTGTGTGCTATTTAATGGTTGTAGATTATTTATATGTTTGATTGTCTATTATAATATGTCGTATTTCTCTACATATCTTATACTAACCGTAAATCCAAAGTGTTAATTTGCAATACCGTTTCTTCTAGTCGTAAAATCAAAGAGGTAAAAATTATAATGTACTAAATTCATTAGGATTGTATACAATTGTTAGTGTCGAGTGATCTATAAAGATTTTCTTTGTTTTGAATATAGTAAATGTGACTTAAATTATGATGGGTTCAAGTATAATTAAGGATTTATTATTATATAGAGTAAAACAAAAAATTTGTAAGAGAAGACTTTATACAAAATTTTCACAAAATTGTGTGTGTGATGTCACTGATGTGGCTAACTCTAATATTACAGGTCCAAATTTTTTTTGTCCTATTTGCCTCAGCCCATGTGGCTTGTGGGCTAATAGATAACCCAATTTGCCTTATTTAAGTTTTTTTTTTTATTATATTAACTTCATGTGATGGTTTTAAAATTCTTTAATTTATTACTCTTTGGCAAATTTAGCATTTAATTTGATGAAGTTAATTTTATACTTAGAATTAAATTATCTTGTATACTAGGTATATCGTGTAATTTTAAAAAGTTATCATTTTTATTAGTGAAAAGTTACTCTTACATATACTAAAAAGTTAATTTAATGTAAATGACTTTTTAATATAAATAAAGATAGATTTTCAATGATAACAAGATAACTCTCAAAACTACGTTTGAATTTTATGGTGTCTTTGCATATAAGCTAAGCCCTACAGAATAATTTTAATTATTATTTTTTATTTTAATTTTACTTGATTATTAATAATGTATTAATGTTGTTAGTGACCAATAGTGTACAAGTAGGCACACATCTATTTGTAGTACACATACTAAAATTTTATTTTTATCTTTATTAAAAAATTTAATTTCTGCACTCACCTAAAAACATCTCTCTCCCTCCACATCTACACCTCCATTTTATGTTATTCTCTCTCCACCCATACCTCCATTTTTTTTCTCTTTCTCACCCTTTCTCTTGCATGCTTCCCCCTCCCCCCCTTATTTTTTGGCTCGGCGTAGGGTTACAAACAAATCAAATATTTTGGTTCGATTCGGTATTCGAATTCGAATTTTAATATTCGTATTCGAAATTTTGTGATTCGAATTCGAATACAAATATTCGATTCGATTCGATTAGTAATCAAATACAAATACAAAATTATGATATTCGATTCGATATTCGTAAATATTCAATAAAATATTATATATAAATATATATTATAATATCTACTATTTAATAATATCTCTAAGTTTATTAGTAGTATAAATTTTAGAAATAATCTATATCATATATAGTATGGCCCAAAAAATTACGTGGGCCAAAATATATGAAATACACTTAGAGATATTATTAAATAGTTGATATTCGAATACTGATTTCGAATCGAATACATTTTAGAAATAATTCGAATACTAATTTCGAATCGAATACGAATCAATGTTGATATTCGAATAATAATTGAATACGAATACGAATACGAATATTCGAATATTTTAACTAATACGAATCGAATACAGTGATATTCGCTTCGATTCGTTTACAACCCTCGGCGGGCCGCGGGCTGGCTTGTTTAGCCCGAAATAAATTAAATTTTTAAGTATAGAATTTAAAATTTTAATTAGTACATAAATAAATCATATATTAATTTAAATTAATATTTGAATAAATTATTATAAATTATATAATTGTATTTAAAAATATTTATAGTTTGATTTTTTAAACATATTATTCTAAAAAATAAATTAAGTATTTAATAATTAAAAATATTAAAGCATAACTATAAGTATATTTATTAAGCATCTGGTGCTATTACAAATATGTTTAAGTTTGCAATTTGTGCAATATAACTAATACGTAAATTGTAAGATGGCCATACCCCTCCAATTTTATAAGATACACCTACATACATTATCAAATATCTATTTTACCTATATTTACGAAAAAAAATTGAATTAAATATACATTATTAATTTTAATTTATCCATAAAAAATAATCGATAAATACATATTTTTCTTAACTTGTCGCCGTCTTCCATCAATTCATTATTCGACGCTACAAAGTGAAGAAAAAAAAACATTGATAGGAACTGTAAACATATTGCAGAGACTTATAGATTGATCCGTAGGGCTTGGAAAAATTGTCGCGCGGTTTGAAAATGGGGAAGAAAAGAAGGTTGAGTTGATGGGTTGAAATGATATATTAAAATAATTTTTTTATATATAAAAAAAAAATAGGTGTATCTTATAATATTGGAGGGGTATATAGTCGAAACCTTGTAAGATTATTTATAAATACAAAAAATAGTTGGTAAGATGTGATTAGAACTTCAGATAACTTTAAAAATAAAGAATTAAATAAATATTCTAATTATAAAAGTGGGTATACAAAATATATTGATTTACTTATTAAAAGAAAAAAGAAAACACTACAGTTAAATGATACTTATTTTGAATAATGATGATAAAGAAAATTTGGGGTAATATACTTGTTATTTTAATTTTATTTATTATTTGTATTGTTACTTGTGAATTGTGAAAATATATGAATTATGCATGCATGTAGTGTTTGTACTTTTTAGCATATATTTTTTAAATTATTATTTAGAGAAATAATCACAGCTTGATACAAAAGTAGTGCACTATTTTTAAATGAATACAAAAATTTTGTATAATAGTGTAAACATAAGTTGAATAATAGAGTTATTTTTTTGCATATTGTACCATTTAAAAATAGTGCATTATTTTTGTATCAATCTGTGACTGGCCTTTATTTAAAAAAATTAAAAATGAGTCGGGCTGACCCATTAGCTCGTGGACTAAATTGGGTTGGGTTGGGCTCAATTTTATAGGCTCGATTGAAAAATAGGTCGGATCGGCCCAGCCCGTAAATGTGACTTGACCAGCCCAGCCCATTTGCCAGTTCTATCATTCACTCTTTTTTTTTTTTTTTTTTAATATTTGTCATGTTTTAACTCTGTCTTCTTCCATTTCCCAATTATTGGAGAAGATAGAGTTAAAAATCTCGCTCACACCATGACCACAACTCATATATCATAGGCGTCCTCGGAAATTCTTTTTTTTTTTTACCTTCTACTCACAGCGCTCCCGACAGCCAATGATCATTTTTTTCTCTACTATTTTCAAAATTTTGGATCTGATTCTGTGATTTCTTTTTTTTTTTTCTGAAATTTTTATCTAATTTCAAAACAATTTGTCAAAATTGTGTTTGATTTTTTAGTGAATTACATTTTTTTTTGAATTTTTTCCCCGAAAATATTATATTTTTTCAAAAGATGTAGTCGAAAAAATTATAGTATTATGGAACTGATTTTTTATAATATAATTCTAACAAATTTATTTTAAAAATGGAATTAATTGTTAATTTTTGTGCATCTTTTGATTTTTTATTTTTTCCTTTTATTTCTCTACCTTCTTGCCAATTATTTTTGGAAAAAATTTCTATTATTGGTAAAAATTAAGTGGTGTGTAATTTTTTTCTTGCTTTTTTGGTAATTTTTTTCAAAAATTAAGTGGTGGGTGTACCAATATATGAAAGAAAGAGTGACAATAATATTTGTAACATTATGTATATATTTTAAATTGATAAAAATATAAGGTGTGTGCACCACTAACAAATGTGGTTGTATTTGAATTTAGATAAGGCTAAACTGAACCCATTTTTGAGGGGCAAATTAGAAAATGGATCAGTCTGGCCCAGTCCATTAACATGATTCAGCACGATGGCTAGACTGGGTGACCTGAATGCCATTGTATGCTCATTCATATATAATTACCAATTATAACCTTTCACAAACCATAATTTTTTCTATAATATCTTTTCTCATCTAGTGTCGCTCCCATTATATATAGATTTCTCTTTAATTGTCATTCTTTACTTTGATTTCTTAGTGCCGCTCTACCCGAATCTGCTCTCTCTGAGTCTTTCACACCTTATCTTGCCATTACGCAGCGCCGTCCACCATCTTATAAGAGTGTGTGCTATTTAATGGTTGCAATTATTTATCTTTTTGATTGTCGATAATAATATGTAGTATTTCTCTGCAAATCTTATTCTAACCATAAGTACAAAGAGTTAATTTGCAACACCGCTTCTTCTAATCGTAAAATCAAAGAGGTAAATTTTTTGGCTATGTTTGCTTTAAGGATAAAAATATATATCCATCTAAAATATGTATGTTTTGGACGGATATATAATATATCCTTCAAAGCAAACACCCAAATGTACTTAAATTCATTATGTATACATTGTTAGTCTCAACTCAAGTGATCTAACTAATACATATTTACACTTAGAGAGCTCTAATAAGAATATTAGAGCTCTCTAAGAGACAGATATCTAAGTAAATCTCTCACTTAGAGAATTGTTAATAACAGCTCTCTAAGTCCAAAGACACTTAAAGAACTGTTATTAACAACTCTCTAAGTGGAAAGTTCACTTAGATAGCTTTCTCCTATCAGAGCTCTCTAAAGATTTTATTTGCCGGAAATTTTGCATGTTGCGTCTCCTTTGCATATAAATGTGTGAATTGGAACATCCTCGACTTAAATTATTATGGGGTTCAAGTATGATTAAGGATTTATTACATAGAGTAAAACAAAAAATTTGTAAGAGAAGACTTTATACAAACTTTTCACAAAATTGTGTAATGTCGCTCACTGTAATATTACAGGTCCAAATTCTTTTTGCCCTATTTGGCTCAGCCCATGTGGCTTGTGGGCTAATGGGTGACCCAATAGGCCTGATATTAAAAAAAAATTGGCCTAGTTTATTTGCACTAGCCTTTTTTAAAAATACACTATTCAAATTAATATTTTTTTTTGGAAATACATTATTTTTTATTTGGCAATTTTTTGATATTTTTTCAAACGTAGTGTAAAAATGAAAAGTGCTCGAAATTTTTGCTAACGAAAAAAATGCCAAACATTTATTATATTAACTTCATGTGATCCTCTTACAATTCTTTAACTTTTTACTCTTTGGTCTGATTAGTATTTAATTTGATGAAGTTAATTTTATAAGTAGAATTAAATTGTCTATTAACTATTGTGTACTAAATGTATCGTGCAATTCAAGTACAATTTAAAAAAATTACCACTTTTATTAATGAAAAATTACTCATATTTGTACTGAAAAGTCAATTTAATGTGGGCGACTTTTCAATGTAAACAAAGATAACTTTTCAATATTAACGAGATAATTTTTCAAAACTACATTTGAATTTTATGGTGCATCTGTGCATATAAAAGTAAGCCTTGCAGAATAACTTCAATTATATTTTATTATTTTAATTTTTACTTGATTATTGCTAATGTATTACTTGATTATTATTAATGTATTAATGTGGTTACTGACCAATAGTGTACAAGTAGACTATATAATTAGTAAATTATATATGTCGGGTGGAACAAGTGGCCAATGATGCTTGTTTACATGTACATTTTGTTGTTTTGCAATTAAAAAATAAATCATGAATTCATCTCAATTTAGATAGGATCGATTAGAAAATGGGTCAGTCTAGCCCAATCCATTAACATGACTCAGCACGATGGGCTGTACTGGGTGACCCAAACTGTCTTCTTTATGCTCATTCATATTTAATTACCAATTATACCCTTTCGCCAACCCTAGTTTTCTCTATAGCTCCTCTTCTATCTAGTGTCGGTCCCATTATATATAGATTTTTCTCTAGTTGTCATTCCCCACTTTAATTTTTTAGCGCCGCTCCACCCGAATCTACTCTCTCTGAGTCTTCTACATCTTATCTTGCCTACACGCAGCGCCGTCCATCATCTTTATTGTTCGTTTTCAGTGTAAGTGAAGTTATCCATTTTCCATATCTCCCTTTATTTTGTGTCCCTACTTCTATTTCGTTTATTTTTATATAGATCTGGTTTATCGAGGAAAGAAGAGTTACTCGATTAATATCAATTGAGAAATCATCTTTCCCTCGACAAACAATGCCTGAACAAGAAATAATTTTGGAATTAATGCTTTTTCAATTGATACAATAATTGAACATAAGGTAAATTTTCGAATTTTTTTTATTGAGGACTGCTTTGACTCTAGACTTTTTAGACCAAGCCATGTAGGATTAGGACCAGACCGATTAGCATGTTTTATATTTTTTATTCAATTTTAATATAATTTTGCTAATAATTTATTTTATTGTTGTTTATATTTAGATATAAAATGAGTTTAAAAAATAACATTTTATTTAAATACGGATAAAAATATTAAGTGATAAAGATGTTGAGTATTAATAATATTATCTTTTCAATAATATTTGATATTTTTTTAAAAATTAATTGATATGATATGATATTATTAACTATAAATTATTTATATATTAATATTATGTATTTTTTTAGTTTTACATATTGAATATAAATTACATTATGTCCTATAATATACTTTAAATTTTTTTATTAAAATTTAACTTTTTAATAATTTTTAGCCTAATGAACTAGAATCAGCCTTTAAACATCTCTTCTTCTCGGCGCATAAAGAATTTTTGTTTTTGTTTTTGTTTTTGAATGGGACCCAATAAAGAGTTAAACTTGAAAAAAAAAAAAAAAGTGTAGCGGAAATCTCCAAAATCCCAATCCAAACAGTTCCCCCTTCGTAGAGAGAGAAACAGTCGTTCGTAGAGTTTCGATTATCGTCTTCTCTTCGCCTCCAATCCTCCAACTTTTTCCCTCTGTTTATTCGATTTTTCTTGCAGATCTGCGTAAGAATGTCGGGAAAAGGAGCGAAAGGATTGTTGACTGGCAAAACCCCCGCTTCGAAGGACAAAGACAAGGACAAGAAGAAGCCACAATCTCGCTCTTCTCGTGCTGGGCTTCAGGTTTTGTTTGATTTTGGAATTTTGCAATCTTACCTGATCCTCTCATTGTTTTCCATTTCCATCCTCTTTTCTTAGTGTCTTTGTTTGAAGTTTTTGTTGATTGCGAATTTCGCCTTTTATTATGTTAGAAGTGATGGTTTTTTGGGCTCTTAGAAGGTTTGCTTTGTCATGTAAGTTTTTTAGGACTGTTATGGTTCTCTGCTTGTTTTACTGGAGTGTTCGTAGTTTATAATTTATTGATGTTGTAATTAATATTTTTGGTAATTTTCTCTTCTCTTGTCTCTAGTATGGCTTTCATGGAGGTTAAGTGTTTCTGCAGAATGTGTTGTAAACAAAGATTTACTTTAGAAATTGTCTCTGGTATGGCTTTCATGGAGGTAAAGTATTTCTGCGGAATGTCTTGTAAACAAAGATTTACTTTAGTTTCTAATAGTAGAACATTTTTTGCCTTAGAAACAGAGAAAAAAACTTAAATGATTATTACCGGAAAATAGAAAAGAAACAGATTAGTGGAGAACAATCTGGTTTTAGTAACTGATCTTTTGTAATTTGAGTAGTTTTGCAAGTCAGATGGGTAGTAAGATGTGGAAAAGTTGTGTTGTGTTGGAAGTCACAGACAGAAAGGTTTGTGAAAAAAGGGACCAGTTTTACTAAGCATGCGCAAATTGCATGGTGACACTCATATGGACTCAATTTCATTTTTTTTCTCGAATTTTCTTATCTGATTGTGGTTGATACTTGCGCAAAGAGGAGCTGAGTTGAGTACTAAGAGATTCCAATTCGTGTTTGTTCACCTTCATTTGACCTTGAAATCTGGAATTGCTCTGCATGTTTGAACTTCCTTCATGAAACTATATGATATAGAAAACTCATGCAAGTGAAACAAATAACAATTCAACTGCTTTCAAAGATGTTGCACTATAGCTATATTTGCCTAGAGCTCGTGTTGTCTAGTACTCGGCGAGTTGAAATACTGGCACAATTGTTTTCGCTATGATGGCAAGGATAGATATCTGCTGCATGTGTTTTGACCTGCATTTAGCTTTCAGCATTTGTTTTATAGCTAATGCCTCAACCAATACAAGTGCAAGTTTGTAAGATTTCAAAGATTTAACAATATCCATTTTGTACATTTATATACCTTTTCAGTTTATATAGCTCAAATATCTCTTGAAATGCTTCATGCTACAATATGATAGAAAATATGATGTTTCATTTTAGAGTAAAATGAAAAACCCAACTCATCATTTGTTCTTGTAGTTCCCCGTGGGACGTATCCACCGTCTGCTGAAGGAGCGAGTTACTGCTCATGGAAGAGTCGGGGCGACTGCTGCAGTGTACTCTGCGGCAATATTGGAGTACTTAACCGCAGAAGTGTTAGAGCTGGCTGGTAATGCCAGTAAGGATTTGAAGGTGAAACGTATCACCCCTCGCCATCTTCAGCTGGCGATCCGTGGGGATGAGGAACTTGATACCCTCATCAAAGGGACGATTGCTGGTGGTGGGGTGATCCCGCATATACACAAGTCCCTCATCAACAAGTCCTCCAAGGAGTAAGATGGAGAGTTTAAGACCGTAGGTTTAGGGGTTTCGTCTACCTTTTCGGATGTTCTATTAGACTGTTGAATGGATTTTCTGTTGTCGATGGATTTCATTAAGAGAACGAATGCATAATATGGTACATGGACATAGCATTCGTTTTATGGTAAGAGTGTGCTATTTTAATGGATGCAGATTATTTATATGTTGTTTGATTGTCGCTAGTGGTATGTGTTTCTCTACATTTGTGATTCTAACCTTAAAATACAAAGGCATAATCTGCTACGCCTTTTCTTCTGGTCGTAAAATCAGAGGTAAATCTAATTTACTTGAAATTAATTCCAGGTTTTCTCTGTCGGAAGATTTGCAACTCCATTGCAAATAGTAATTGTGAAAATTTGAACATCCTCGAATTTAGTTATGTTATGAGAATATGATACATTGCACAGAGAATAATGTGGCTCGCTGTGATATTATTAGACATATCATCTTAGGCCTCATTTGGTAGATATGAAAACGTCAAGAAAAGCGGTTTTAAGAAGTCTGGTAGATATGAAAAATTTATCTCGGCTGACCGAGATAAACACGGGCAAAGATTATTTTTCACGAGAGTCACTGTGGCTCTTCACAAACCAGATCGCAGCTCTCCCCTCCGAAAAATTTATCTCGGTCTTATCTCGCTTGAACACTAAGTTTTGGCAAAACTTCCCTTACCATTCCCTCTCCTTCTTCTTCGATGGTGACCTTCTTTTCCTCCTTAGATTCGCAACAAAAATAGTAGGTTTACCTGAGATTTGCGATTTTGGGCAGAAGATGATGGTTGCGCAACGATTCCGGCGAAGGGCATCACTATCAGAGCGCGGCGGAGCTCATCGGGCTAGTACTCAGTAGCGGTGGTGACTGGAGCTTCGTCCGACGAACTTAGAGGCGGAGCTCGTCGGGGTTGTGAAACCCGCGTCGATCTGGGCATTGTTCGGGAAATTAAATTGTTCCAAATTTTGCTTGGGATTTGCAATTTAGCAATTGACGGATTTGCAATTTAGCAATTGACAGATTTTTTTGTTTCAATTTGGTAATCAATTTGCAATTTGGCATTCAATTTTTTAATTGCCTTCAAATTCTGCTGGCTGGGGAAGCGAAAGATGGAAGTTATTTGCCCTCAACTTTGGGTTCATGATTGAAGATTTCTTGATTGTGATTCCAATTTCTTGTTTCTGACTTTATTTTTTGACACTCTTAATTTGGTAATTTTGCTTTGTTTTTGTTTCATAACTTGGTAATTTAATTTTATTTCTGGTTCAATTTATGGTTGATGTCTTGATATGGATCTCCAAAAATAACAGAGCGAAAGAGATGATGAACAGTGTTATGGTGAAGAGGGCAAAACAGAAATTTCACTGATTTCTACTGTTTTCTTATGAATTAGCTTATTCTACCAAACAACTAAACAAGATTGTTATTATACACTACCAAACACTATCAAATGTTTTTCACCCTTAAAACATATCTCAGTGGTTATCTTAGCCCTTTTCCCATGTGCCCTACCAAACGGGCCTTAATATTGTCTTTCTCTGTCCATCAAAAGTGAATTTATTCCAATTTTATTGATAGGACTAAGGTTTTTATTAAAAAAATGCATTTTTCAATAATACATATATAATTTTTCAGTAATAAGTAATATAACTATTTAAAAATATATTTGAATTATACGGCAGTACACACTAAATTAAGGCTTATTGATATTGTTTTCAGACAAATAATCACTCGATTCATAAAAATTACACACAATACCCTCCAAAAAAACCTTTACTTTTCTATGTTTTCTTAAAACATGTTAAAAGCAAATGAATTGATAGAACGAGCCAGTTTTTGTGAATGGGGGTAGTAATTGGGAGTAAGAACAAAGCATTTCTAGAAAAGCAAAAAATAGCTGCTCAGCAGTTTCAATTGAAGATGAATAAACTTACATCAAAGAGACAACAGATTCAACAACATTAATGCCTCATCAGAGGCCATAAAAATAAGAATCCTACCATCTACTCAAGGTTAAAATACATCCTTCCCCCCTCCTATGTCTCCATAAGTCCCAGAAACCTTACTTTCAGAGGCCAACTACAAACTCCATAATGGCAATTCTTAGCACCTACGAACAATAAACTTCCATCACAGACGCAAAACAGATCGAACAAGAAACGTGCCGTAAGTTTCATAGAGCTGCAACTTTAGGAACCTCCACAGGAAATCGGTGAATCTCATCCATCCATGGGTTCTTCTCCTTTGCTGGATTAATAGTACGAAGAGCTTTCCAAACAGCACTGTTACATTTGAATCCCGATCCAAATGCTATCTGCCACGTCCTGTCCCCCCGTTTAATCCTTCCTTTGGCTTCCGAATATGCCAACTCGTACCAGAGAGAGCTGCTCGAAGTGTTTCCAAATCGATACAGAGTCATTCTAGAAGGTTCCATGTGCCAGTCAGACAGCTGCAGATTCTTCTCCAATTCATCGAGCACAGCCCTCCCACCCGCGTGGATGCAGAAATGCTCGAATGCCAATTTGAAATCGGGTATGTAAGGCTTCAGCTTCATCTTCAGCACCTTTCTACCAATCAATGTGGCAAAGAAAAGCAACTGTTCAGACATAGGCAAGACGAGTGGACCCAATGTAGTGATGTTCGTCTTCAAGGCGTCCCCAGCAACTGCCATCAAATCTTTCGACAAAGCAACACCTACTTTGCCGTTGGGATCCTCCATTTGTGTCACACAAGAGAAACACTTATCGTCAGAACCCTTGTGGGTTCGAACTGTGTGGACCAACCGGTACTTTGATCTCCAATAATCGGACCTTTTGTTGGACAGCAAAATGGCAGCACCTCCCATTCGGAAGAGGCAATTAGAAACGAGCATTGATCTCTCGTTCCCAAAATACCAATTCAATGTGATGTTCTCCATGCTGATCACCAATGCATAAGTATTGGGATGAACTTGCAAAAGATCTTTAGCAAGATCAATTGCGATTAAACCAGCACTACAACCCATTCCACCTAGATTGTAACTAAAAATGTTCCCCCTAAGCTTGTAATGGTTGATAACCATAGCTGATAGAGAAGGTGTTGGGTTAAAAAGACTACAATTCACAATCAAAATGCCAATATCCTTAGGCTTCAGAGAGGTTTTCGCGAGAAGCTCGTCTATTGCACCAAACATCACAGTCTCAGCTTCCTTTCTTGCTTCGGCCATACAGGGGTTGGGTGGCACACGAAGCACAGCATCCGGGAGATAAGTCGACTCACCAAGGCCCGATCTCTCGAGAATCTTTTTCTGAAACTCAAGATTGGCATCAGTAAATGAACCAGTTAGCTTTGACCTTTCCATGAAAATCTGCCTGGGGCATTCCCTAGCTTCATCGGGCTTATAACACGAAAAATTCACCAGGTAAACGGGTCGGGGGCGGGTCAGGAAATAGACTGTTGTTAGGAAGACCAACAGGGTTGAGCAAACTATCACAGATATGAGATTGAATCTAAGATGATCCCAAAGAAGATAGACGTCATGGAGAGAGAAAGTGGATAATTGAGCTGCAACAATCACCAACAGAGGAGACAAAAACAGATACATTCCATGGGTTATCAGGTAATGATACCCAAGCTTCACATACTTCAATTTTACAGATTGCTTGAAATCAGGGAGCTTTTGCGAGGTTGAAGGCGCCATCAATGGCGTCGCGGCGTTCGTTTCGCTCATTTTTTCACTAATCAACCCTGGAAGAGAGAGGACATATTTCAAATTTTAATGGGTATCATTGAAGATCTTCAAATCAATCACATAATTCGAATTTCCAGGGTTGGAGCATTTCTACAGATCTAATACAATAAATAATTCCCGAGAAACGTGAATGGTAGATTTGTAAAGATTCTTGATGAAATTCAAATCCCTCGAAGATAATTACCTTTTTAGACTCTGTAAGGAGATTGCAATGCAGCTCTAAAGTTCAGAATACCCTGCAAAATCAAAAACCCATCGTAAAAAATTCAACAAAACAGACAAACGGTGTAAAATATTCCAACTTTATCGTCATAAAGTGGCCTTACAATCAACATTCAAGCAAATAAAATCAGAGAAAGGGGGAGAAAAACAGAACCCAGAAACTGATTATTGCCATACAAGGCGAGGGAAGAGAGAGAAGCAGATCATAGAAGGACGCTAACCTTTCCTCTTTCAAGATTCTTGGAAAACCAAACTACTGTGTGCTTTATGTGCGAGAGAGAGAGAGAGAGAGAATGCGTGTGTATGTTATAGGGAAGAAGAGAACAGAGGCGTTTGGGTCAATAAAAAAGGTGAGTGTGGACTTTGTCGACAACATGTGTTGATTTGAATGCATGTTCTGATTCAATGAGTTGTAAATCATTTTCTGTTTATGCAAATGCGTTGTACCTTCCCCTTCTTTTTTTTTTTCTAATACCAAAATAATAACGAAAAAGAAATTGTAAATCATTAATTAAGATCATATATTTTAGTATATTTTTGGTTTCAAAAAAAGATCACATATTTTTATTTTGATGTTACATTTAGTATACTATCTATTTTCTTAAATATAATAATATCATGTGAATAGATTTATGGAAAAAGTATAAAATGGTCCAATAAATTCACACAATTTACATATTGATTCTGTGAAGAAAAAAAAAATATGCTTCCTTGTAAATATTATGAACCATATTGTAAATATAATAATTTTTTTGAACTAATATTTAAATTACCTAAATTCATAATATGTCATTTATTAGTTATTACGCATGTTAAGTGTAAAAAACAAAGGACCCTTCTATTAAAAATGTATTATGGATCCGTTCCACCGGAATTCGTATCTTTAAGTATTTTTTTAAATTAAAATAATAGTATATGAGTGTGCATAAAAAAGTAATATTTTTAACAGTATATAAATTTGTATAAGTTATTCAAATAAAAAATGTGGAAAAGAACTTTGAATGAATATAAACATGTTATAATTATTTTTTTAATATTTAGCTTTTTAATTAAAAGAACATACTCACTCTCTCCCGCTAAAAAATTAAAAATATGTAGCATTTTGACCTTTTTATTCTTTTTGCACATCATACAATGTTCTGCACTTTTCAATGCAAATTAATTGCGTTTTTTTATTTTCCCCCTAATATAGTTAGATAATTGTGATGTTTAAGGATAACTTTTTTATTAAGAATATTATTAAAAATAATATTTTTAATATATATACATTTATCTAAAATGATGTATACTTAAAGTTAAAAAGAGTAGGGAACATGCACACAGTTTAAATAAAATATAATAATGTTAAAAAATAAATTGTAAAGGGGAAAAACACGCATATTAAATAAAAATAGAATAAAGTTAAAAAAAAGTAATATTTTAAAGGGCAATTTGATAAAATATTATGTATAAAATAAAAAAGTTAGTTGGATTGAGTGTAATGTGGGTTCAAAAAATAATAAAGTAATGACATTTTGTATAAATATATGAATTTTGTAAAAATGAAATTAATGAAAGAACTTTCTTTTTTGGATCTGCAAGTTCTTGTGCAACGTCCCAAAAATGAAAATCTGCAAGTTTCTCTGGACGGAGGGAATAGTATTTAAATGTTTTAATGACTTTTGGAATAAATTTAGAAAAATAAATTAATTTAAATTAAAAAGTGAAAGAGTCAAAATAATATTTCCTCTGTCCCAAATTAATTTTTATAGGAAATATGCACACAGTTTAAGAAAAAATGAAGCAAGTGAATGTGAAATTAAAAAATAAAATATAAAATTTCGTACTTTATTTATTTTTTAAGTATATATTTTTTAATGTGAAAAAAAAAGTTAAAATATATAAAAATAAAAAGTGTAAAAATTATTTTAGAATAGAGTGAATAAATAATTTTAATATAAATGTGTAAAACAAGAGATAAACACCAAAATGAAATAAAGTATGTTAAGATAAGTCATAGTAGCTCATTAGATAAGGTATGTGATGTAAAATTTTATCATTTTAAATTTTCAATAATTTTTTTTTCTTCTTTTTAAAAGTATAGTTATTAACTTTTCTGTTTATAATAAATAATTTTATTTATTGTAGGTAGTTTAATACGATATGTCTGAATTATTATGAAATATTGTGTTGTTTATAAATAAAATAATTATTTATGAAAAGTTTTAATTTTTTATATATAATCATTTTATTTTTAAATAAATTTCACAATACTTCATAATATTTTCTGATATATTAGTATTAAATTATATGTAAATAAATAAAATTATTTATTATGGATAAATAGAATACTTAAACTTATTTTAGTATTCTAAATTAGTGTTTTCATTTTTAAGATTCACAGTCCTCTCATGATTTGTTCGGATCCTTTCTACAACTATTGTCGCAATATTTTTGCACTTATTACCATAAATCTTGCAATGGTCACGTGACAACTACTAGTCAACTATTCCCCCATAAGGCCATAGGCCCATAACCATAAGCTCGCCACTAGGGGTGAGCACTGTTTGGTTTTAACCGAAAAATCGAACCGAACCGTACCGAAATAAGAATTTAGTTCGGTTAATTTGGTATTCGGTTCGATTTTGGTTTTAAATATTTAAACTTTTGGTTTCGGTTTCGGTTTCGGTTTTTAGGGTAAAAAAACCGAAAAACCGAAAACCGAACCGAATTTAAACACATATATATATATATATATATAATTATAATGTATAATACTATTACTAATATATATAAATAAATTAAATAAATATTATATTACATAAATATAATTACATTACATATAGATAAAAAAAATCCCAACCCTCAAACCAGTAAGTTACCCCTTCCAAATTCCCTCTCTCACCCTCACCCTCACCCTCACCCTCACGCTCACGGCGCCTCACTTCCAGAAATTCCCTCCCCCACCCTCACGCCACTCACCCCATTCCAATCCGTCGCCGTCCGCCTAAGCTCACGGCTGGCGACCACCAAATCACCACTTCTCCTCTCCCTGTTTCCGCACACACAATTTTAACTAGTGATATTTCGGTTAATATGATTATAAACCGAAACCGAACAGAAAATTTTGGTTTCAGTTTTTTCGGTTTTTAATGTATATGGTTCGGTTTTGGTTTCTAATAATAATAAATTCGGTTATGTCGGTTTTGGTGATTTAGTTCGATTCGGTAACCGAACCGAACCATGCTCACCCCTACTCGCCACACTAAAGTCTGCAGCCACTACTCGATGCTTATTTTAGAAATTTTAAAACAACTTCTAAAATTATTTTATTAAAAAACTTTCTTTCACAATTTTTTTTAAAAAAAGGTTATTTTTAAAAAAGTTTTGTAGAGCTTCAAAATAAACCCCAATTATATTTTAAAAATCACTTTTATAATTTTATAGTTCAATTGGAAAAAATCAATTAAAATAAAAGGAATCGAAAGAACCGTTTAAATTGATTTACTTTTAAATTTTTAAATTTTTTTTTAACATTTTTGTTAAATAAAATCGTGAGATACGTCCCAACTTTAAAATAATTTTATTCTATAATTTATATATTTTAAATTTTCAATTGTATAATATTTTAATTTGAAATTTCACTATGCATGAGTAACGAAATGTATCATGGATTATAATCTGATGTTATAACCTAATATATTTAGATATTTTGGTTTTTGATTGTCTATAATTATATTGTGTTAATATAAAACTTATAACTTTTTAAAATTTTATGTGAGGGTATTTAATTAATTTATTTTTTTAATATAACATATATAATATTTAAAAAATAGGCCGAAATAATTTTAACGGTTGGACCGTCAGTCCAACCAGTTGAACCGATTAAACTGACAATTGATGCTCTATTCTATTTGTTCACCGACCCGGTTATAAAAACATTATTTCAACCTTAAAAAAATGAATATTTAAGTTTAAAAATAATTTTAGGTAATGCACACCTCTAAAAAAAATAGTGAGGATGTATATTTTTCCAAAATTGAAAGTGATATAAATACTTATATCTTCTAATAATAAAATGAAACAAATCTTATTTATCCAATTATACGATTCATGAATTTATTGAATTGCGGTCAGAGCTGTTAAAAATAAACGAGCTGCTCGTGAGCTCGGCTTGGTGTTACTCATTAAGGTTCGATTCGACTCGATGTGTTAAACGAGCCGAGCTTAAAAAATACTCGTTTGCTTAACGAGCTCGACTCGACTCGGTAGGCGCGGACTGCTCGATAGGCTCGAAAAATAGAGGTTATTTTATAAATGTTATAAAATTTAGGGTATAAAATAATAATATTTTATATAATAATACAACTTATATTCTCAAATCACTCATACTGATAAATTAGTGATAATTTTATCTTTATTGATCTTAAATAAACAAGTTGCTCGTGAGTTTGGCTCGACTCAGCTCGTTAAAGCTCGACTCGACTCGGCTCGATGTGTTAAACGAGTCGAGCCGAGCTAAAAAAAATACTCGTTTGCTTAACAAGCTCGGTTCGGCCCAATAAATTTAACAAGCTGAGTTTGACACTACTCAAACTCGTTCGACTCGTACAACACTTCTAATGGCGGTCGATTATATTTTAAAATTAAGATGAATTCTTTCTCAAAGAAGAGTACCCTGCTCATCCTCCATGGCTCCATCCCCATTTCTCAAAAAAAGTGTAAATATGGGATGTTGGAGTATTTAATTATTTATTTATACATTCCACCAACCCCAACAATACATAAGTGATGATGTCCTATCATTTCATCATTTGAAATTTGTATGCATTAAATGTTGTATTTTTAGTTTTACACTATTTATAAGAGAAGAAAATGGATAACTGAGGTCTTAATTATAATTAATGAGAACATTGATTCTAACCTAATAGTCTAATACATGTCCACAAGATTGACCATTACCATGATGGGGTACAACTCTACTAATCTACTAATATTCTAGGTTGGCAATTGTATCTTTTGCAACAAGTGAATGTGTAATTTAAATTTATTTTCGAACAGTATTAATTACTTTTAAAAAGTCCATATGTTATTATTAAAAAAATAATAACTTTTCAACAATAATAAATGTAACTTTTTAATGTTGAAAATAATAAGTGTAACTTTTTAATAATAACTGATGCAACTTTTTAAAAATACACTTAAATTGCACAGCATACTTGGTGCACAAGGGACTTAGAGGGTGTTTGACTAAATTTATTTTAAATATTTTATAAGTTGTTTTAAGAGCTTATAAGAAATTACTTTTAAGTAGTATATAAGTTCTTTAAATGTTTGACTAATACAACTTATAATTTTTTGATGATAATTTTTAAAAAAATTAATAGAAAATAAAATTTTTATGTTGAGAAGGGTGTTGTGGAGTGACTAATTGGAGGATTCGGGATGCGGCGAATGGGTGAGGGTGAATGTGTTGAGAAAAAGAAGTTAATATATCACAATTTATTTTTTTACAGCTTATAAGTTGTAAGAAGCTTGTATTAAGATTTTATAAGTTATCACACATCTTATTTTACCAAATACTATAAGGCTTCGTTTGGATGAGTGGATTTGAAATCAGTGGTTTCACACATAAATAATCACCCTTCCCAAGTAACTTAAATGAATTTATAAATATTTGAATTTGAGTTATAAAATATTTTAAAGAGCTTATAAGTTCAACCAAATACTCTTTTACTCTAGGTTGAATTTCCTTGAGAATAATGCCCCCTTCTACTTGAAGAATTGGGATTAACAAAAGAGTTTCACAGAAAAAGAAAAAACAAAAGGTCTTATTTCTATCTTTTGAAAGAAAGAAGGGAAAAGTACAATATGGTTCAACAAATTGACAAAATTTACATATTGATCTCGTGGAAAAAAAAAAAACGGTTTCGTGCAAAAAAAAAAAAATATATATATATATACTACCGTGCAAATTTTTTGAACCAATTTGTAAATATAATAGTTTTTTGAACCAACATGTAAGTGACACTTGAAAGAATTGTAAACTGAAATATACTTGCATGTTAAAAAAGAAAAAAAAACCTTCATAGGAGGATGAAAGTGAAAAAGTAAATTGACGTTGAGATATTAAAATGACTCGTCTCATAATGATTCCACCCTGCTCTGTGCATAGGGCATGGAGGTGAAGTGGACTTGAGTGTATTTTTACTGTTCGCTCTGCTCCGTCCTACCCCATAGTATATATAAATATTTTATAATATATGAAATACATCTAATATATAATATTTTATAATATATAAAATAAATCTAATGTATAATATTTTATAATATATCAAATAAGTTTAAAATTATATTATTTATTTATTTACCGTAACTCTAATCTAAAATTATTTTTGTTGATATGATTTGATAAATTTGATGCATTAATTTTATTTTAATATAATTTTTATTTGTCTAAATTATATAATATTATATTATATTTTAGTATGTACACGTGGGATAGGATAAGATAGTGTGGGGTAAATCTGCCCCGCACAAGGAAGGCATAGGACACAACATTCTTCTCCGCAGCGAGGCATGGGCCAGGGCATGGCGGTGAGGTAGAGGCGTAGGACAGACATGAGTATTTTGATACTCGTCCTACTCTGCCCATTGTCGTTCCTAATTTTAGGAATAAATCTATAAACTTTTATATATAAGAATTTGCTTCTCTTTCTATAATAAATGTAGTTACACATGTTTTTGTCAAAATTTTAAAAAAAAGTCTTTAGTAAATTAAATATTTTACATGCATATTCACTCATTTGGCGAGCATAAAAATATATAGGTTACGTTTGTTTTGAAATTTAGGTGTATAGTAACTTGGAAGTCACCATTTTAATATAATTAGAAGTAAAAAATCTTATAAATAATAAATATATATATTTGTTTTGAAAATTTTGTATTGTATTAGAATAACATACAAAGGATGATGAATATTGAAGTAATTAATAGCACAACAGAAACCGTGTGCATGCATGCATGAAAAGTTAGTTATGGAACGAGAAGTTAGTTATGGAAAGGAGAGTTGGTTAGTTTGTTAATAGATACAGCTGTAATCATTGAGTTAGTTAGCATTAGCCAAGCAAGTGTATAAATACCCTTGATGTACATCTCAGAAACTTGAATCACAAAATATATTTTTCAAAACATGGTATCTTCGGTCAGTTACGGCTTTCCAATGAGTTGAGTGTTCATGCTTTGTTCATTCTGATTTTTCTTCACATCTTCAAACCTCCTCCTGTATATCTTCAAACCCTCTTCATTCATATCTTCATCATCTCCTGCATATCTTCATCGGTTCTTCATATCTTCATCGGTTTTCTAGTATCTTCATCGAATTCGTATTCATCTACTCATCTTCTCAGCTTTGATTCTTCATTTTCTCTGCTTTATATTCTTATCATGTCAGCCTTCAACAATCAATCTATACCAAATCCTCTTTCTACATCTAATAATCAATCTGCTCCTACATTCATCACTCTTAATCTCCGGTTGGATCGATCGAATTTCAATTACTGGAGATCGCAAGTATTAGCCACAATGCGTGGTCATGGCTACGAGGATATTTTACTCTATTCCTCACCTCCTGATGCAGGTGTTCTCACTGAAGGTTCATCTGATGCTGCTTCTTCCTATGCCACATGGATCCGTAGGGATCAATTTCTACTTAGTTGGATATTAAGCTCGGTTTCAGACACTGTGCTCGGCTACATCAGTCGATGCTCTCACTCATATCAGGCTTGGCAGGTTTTGAATGATCTATTTCAGATGCAATCTAAAGCTAGTGTTATGAATTTAAGGTTTCAATTGCAGACTTTAAAAAAATGTTCTCTTTCAATCGATGAATATATGTTGCAAATGCGCACTATTGCCGATGGTTTATTAGCTGCTGGCCATTCTATTACTGATGATGACCTTGTATTGTATATCCTTAGTGGTCTTGGAAATGAGTTTGATGCCGTGGTTGTCACTTTAACCACTAGGAAGGAATTTCCTTCTCTTTCAGAAGTTCAATCAATTTTACATACTCAGGAAATGCGAATTCTTCAGTCTAATGCAGTCAATAATATTGTTGTTCCTTCTGCACATCTTGCTACTAAAGACAATACTGGTGCACCTTATGCACATTTTGCTGCTAAAGATCCTAAAGGCAATACCACCATCAGGTTCAAGGGAAACTATAATAACAGATCTAAGTGGAATTCCAAGAACAAGATTGTGTGTCAATTGTGTGGAAAGAATAATCATGTCTCTGCTAAGTGTTACAAAAGATTTGATACTGCTTTTCAAGGTCTGGATCAGCCTCCATCAACTCAAAATCAACACACTAATTCACAGAATCAGCATCAAGCTAACTTTGTTGCTCTATATCCTAATTCACAGAATCAGTATCAAGCCAACTTTGCTGCTCCATATCCTGGCTTCAATCCCAATTCACTACCTCCTTGTGGAACTCAGGTCTATAATTCTAACTCTGGTGTTCATTCTGCTTCTAATAATCATTTTTCTGCTCCTCAGTCAAACACCAATGACTGGTTCATGGATTCTGGTGCTTCACATCATGTGACATCACAGCTGGCCAATCTTCAAATTCATTCCCCTTATAAAGGTACATCATCTCTTACTGTTGGAAATGGTATGACTGCTCCTATTGCGAATACTGGTAGTCTGAAAATTACAAGTTTACATCAACCTATTACTTTGGATTTGACTAATGTACTTCATGTTCCAACTATCACAAAGAACTTGTTAAGTATTTCTCAGTTTTTGAAGGACAATGCTGCTGTAATTGAGTTTTATTCTCACTATTGTGTTGTCAAGGATCTGATCACTCGCAAGGTCCTACTGAAGGGAGCTCTTAAGAATGACCTTTATCAATTGGACTTGGTCTCTACCAATACACCTGAAGATGGTCCTGATAGATCTTCTTTTAGCTGCAATTCTGTTAATTGTACATTCAATAAGGATTGTATGTTGTGGCACTATAGATTAGGCCACCCATGTAATAATGTGTTGAGACAGATCATGACTACTCTACACAAATCATTCAATCCAAATTTCTTCTGTGATGACTGCAAATTGGGCAAAATGCATCAGAAATCTTTCAATTCTGTTAAATATCATACTACTGGTCTACTTGATCTACTGTATCTAGATGTTTGGGGTCCCTCATATATTACTTCAGTTGATGGCTACACTTACTACTTGTCTATAGTTGATGATTTCACAAGATTCTCCTGGATATTTCCTCTACATGCTAAATCTGATGTTGTACAAGTGTTCAATCAGTTTCTGGTATTCATTGAAAGACAGTTTGGAGTCACTATGACGGCTGTTCAATGTGATCAAGGCAGGGAGTTTTTTCCACTAGTCAGTCAGTTATCTAAGTCTGGTGTTCATATTAGACACTCTTGTGCTTATACTCATGCTCAAAATGGCCTTGTTGAAAGAAAGCATCAACATATCACAGAACTTGGTCTATCTCTACTCTCCAGAAGTTCACTTCATTTCAAATTCTGGTGGCATGCTTTTCATACAGCTACTCACCTTATCAATCTTCTGCCTACACCTGTTCTAAATAATCTGACCCCTTATCAGTGCCTATACAACAAATCACCAGACTATACTCTACTCAAAGTTTTTTGTTGTGCATGTTTTCCCTTTCTCAGACCATATAATTCAAACAAACTTCAATACAGATCCTCTAAGTGCATTTTCTTAGGTTATAGCAACTCTCACAAGGGCTATATCTGCCTACATTCATCTGGGAAGGTCTACATTACTCCTACTGTAGAGTTTAATGAATCTGAGTTTCCTGGGGATTCTTTCTTTCAGCAATCATCTCAACCATCTACTGCTCCATCTTACTCACTACCAAAATTTCAGCCACCTCTTTTATCTAATCCTTGTCATTCTGATATTTCTCAGTTTCCATCTCAATACTCTCCTTTACATCCTTCAGACTTCTCCACTAATGAATTAGACCAGATGGTCTCATCCTCCTCTACTGCATCATGTTCCCCTCAAATTCCTCATTCCTCAAAACAACCATCATATACAGCCCAGTTCATCATCAATTCCTCTGAATAATCATCACATGCAAACCAGATCAAAGTCTGGAATTTTCAAACCAAAAGTTTTTATCACAAACTCCAACTTACCTTCCTCAACTGAACCCCATACAGTTTCAGAAGCACTCTTACATCCAGAGTGGAAGCAAGCAATGCAACAAGAGTATGATGCTCTTGTCCAGAACAATACTTGGTCTCTTGTTCCTTATACTGATGATATGAACATTATTACTACTAAATGGATCTTTAGAATTAAATACTGCAAAAATGGCTCAGTTGAAAGATACAAGGCTCGGTTAGTTGCTAGAGGTTTTCAACAGAATGCATGCATAGATTATCTTCATACTTTCAGTCCAGTTATCAAACCAATTACTATGAGGTTGGTATTTTCTATTGTTGTCACAAGAGGTTGGTCTATTCAACAAGTTGACATAAACAATGCATTCCTAAAAGGTGATCTACATGAAACAGTTTATATACAACAACCTGAGGGTTTTGTAGATTCTACTCATCCACTTCATGTTTGCAAACTGGCAAAGGCATTATATGGCCTTAAGCAGGCACCAAAGGCCTGGTATGATACTTTGAAGAGCTTCCTCCTATCTCAAGGGTTCAAGCATTCCTCATCTGATCATTGCTTATTCCATAAATCAGTGAATGGCTCCACTATTCTTCTCTTGGTCTATGTCGATGACATACTCATAACTGGTGATTCTTCTTCTGATATTCAGCTGCTGATTCAAGATCTTCATTGCAAATTTTCTCTCAAACATCTTGGGGAAGTTAATTTTTTTCTGGGACTTGAGGCAGCTGTCACTCCTACTACTATTACATTATCCCAATCAAAATATGCTCATGATCTTCTCCAAAAAGCCAACCTTTCACAATGCAAGCCTTGTCCTACACCATCTTGTCCAAGTCTCAAACTTTCTCTTCATGATAGCCCACTCTTCAATGATCATTCTCTCTATAGAAGTATCATTGGTGCACTGCAGTACCTAACTCTCACTCGACCAGATATTTCATTTTCCGTTAATAAACTCTCTCAATTTCTACAAGCACCAACACTTAACCATTGGTCAGCATGTAAACGAATTCTGAGATACATCAAAGGTACAATTAACAATGGTATTACTTTTTCTCCTATCTCTGATTTCAGGTTAATGGCGTATGCGGATGTTGATTATGCCTCCAATCTTGATGATCGTCGAAGTACGAGTGGCTTCTGTGTTTCTCTAGGCAATAACTTGTTATCTTGGTGCTCACGCATGCAATTCGTAGTTGCAAGAAGTAGCACGGAAGTTGAATATAGAGCTCTTGCTGTGGCAACTCAAGAGATCCTGTGGATTCAATCTTTATGTACTGAACTTAATCTTCCGCTGCTCAGCCCCTCTCTTTTGTCCAGGAGCAATAACCTTGGCTTTCAGTCCAGCATTCCACTCTAGGACCAAACACATTGAGGTTGATGTTCACTTCATTCGTGAAAAGGTCCAAGCTCGACTTCTTGATGTTCGTTATATTCCAACAAGTGATCAACCAGCTGATATTTTCACTAAATCACTCACTCCATCTCGTTTCAAGCTTCTTTGTTCCAGACTTAATCTAGTGGAACCGGGATAGTCACTCTTCTTCCGTAGCATATTGAAGTAATTAATAGCAAAGCAGAAACCGAGTGCATGCATGCATGAAAAGTTAGTTATGGAACGGGAAGTTAGTTATGGAAATGAGAGTTGGTTAGTTTGTTAATAGATACAGATGTAATCATTGAGTTAATTAGCATTAGCCAAGCAAGTGTATAAATACCCTTGATGTACATCTCAGAAACTTGAATCACAAAATATATTTTTCAAAACAATGAATGAATGAATGAGAAAAAAGCTATGATACAAGTAAGGGAAAATATACATTTTTGTCCTATAAATTTCGTTGACTTTGGTTTTCGTCCTTTTAAGTTTTGAATTTTTGTTTTCGTCCTTTAACTTATCAAAAATTATGGTTTTCGTCCTCTTAAGTTTTGAATTTTTGTTATCGTCCTTCAACTTACCAAAAATTATGGTTTTCGTCCTCCAACTGCTTATAACCAGTCACACAACTGGTAATACACACGTAAATCGATTTTTTCTATTTTTTTAAGCGAAATACTGATGTGGGGGTATTTAAATGGAATTAGGTCTTGATGGATAAAATACATGATTAACCGTAAATTCTCTCTCAAATCAAAACTCTAGTCGATCAGATCTAGGCATTGGGGCTTGAGAGAATTAGGAAAAAAAGGAACAAAGATCCCTAAATCAAAATATTTAAAAGCCTAAATTCTTTTGAGCGCATACTCACTGTACGGAAAGGAAGAGGGATGTCTTCAAGAAATTCGTATGAATCAACGAGTTTCGAGCGCAATATTAGGTGTCATTGTGGTTTTGTTGCACGGTTTGTACATCATATTAAAAAATGAATCCTGACAGAAGATTCTATGGATGTAAGTATTGGACGGTATTTGGGAGAAAATTTAAGGTTAAAAGTGTATTTTTTCAAGACCTAAGCCAAATACTCCCACATTAGTATTTTGTTTAAAAAAAGAAAGAAAAAATGGATTCACGTGTGTATTACCGGTTGTATGACTGGTTATAGACGGTTGGAGGACGAAAACTATAATTTTTGGTAAGTTAAAGGACGAAAATAAAAATTCAAAACTTAAAAGGACGAAAACCATAATTTTTGATAAGTTAAAGGACGAAAACAAAAATTTAAAACTTAAGAGGACAAAAACCAAAGTCAACGAAACTTATAGGACAAAAATGTGTATTTTCCCTACAAGTAATGAATGAATGAGCAAAAAGTAAATTATATTTTAGTTGTGGATTGAACATGAAATGCAAAATTGAATTTTAAATGTCTAATTCAAATAACAAGAAAGTCGAAAAATCCTTAATTCATTCGGTAAATTCCAAAACAAGGGGATTGGAACATAAGCCTCAAATTTCAAGATAGTGACATATATTTAAAAAAAATTTGTGTGACCATCACATAATATGAGATTAGTAAAAAAAATGGTGATAGAATTATAATAAAATATAACACTACTTTTAAGAAAAATGATAGATACTTTTAACAAAATACTAATTAAAATTTCGGTGATATTAACCAGGTGGATTAGTTCACTTGGCCACCGGGCTCCTCACTTGAGTGTAGGGATGACAAATGGAGCAGGTCGGGACGGATACTAGAAGATCCAAATCCGCTCCACTCTATGTGCCGGTCAGGTCGGATCGATCCGTTACTGATCACGGGGCGGAGCTGATCGATCCATTCTAAATTAAAATTTTATAAATATATAATATATTCTTACATATTTACAGTAAATTTAAGGTCTTAATTAAAAAATAAATTTATGATATTAAAATATAATATACAAATTTATTTTTATCTTTAAATATGTTGATATCAATTAAAATTTATAGTTAAAACATCATAATATATTTCATATTATGTTTTATTAGTATATATTGATCTAAAATATATTTGTTAAATTAATTTATTCTTATTTATACTATATATATATTAATAAATAAACGGGTCAAAATGGAGCGGGGAAGGTCAGGGCAGGACGATAATGATATCCATACCCGCTCCGCCCCGCTGCAGATCGCGGGGCGGGGCAATCCATACTGTGCGGGTTCAGATCGGAGCAGGTCGGGGCAGACCAAATTGTCATCCCTACTTGAGTGAGTGAGTGACCCTGGTTCGATTCCCTATGAGAACAAATTGAGGGAAATATAAGATTGATTTGGAGATAATTCTTGAAGTATTGGGGACTTGATGAACTAACTAATAATAATTACTACCGATAAAAAAATCGGTGATATTTATATAATAAAATGTGATAGTATCTTTAAAAAAGTGATAATTACTTTTAATAAAAATATTATTATTTTTTGTTAAAAATTTATCACTGTTTAAAAATGCTAAGTGACTACTTTATAACTTATAAACATCGTATTTTTATATTGGTATCATGTTTGATGAACGATACTGCATAACACTTACTCTATAACAAAGAATTTTTAAAGTGGAAGCATCTGTGATTGTAAAGGCACCTAAGTTGAGAAAATTAGTATAAGAAAAAAAAAAAAAATCAACATAAAGGGATATAAAGGAAAAGAAAACGGAATATGAACAAGTTAGATAAGAAATGTGAGACCACCGCTTGTGGAATAGAAGGCGCTATATCCCCTTTTCCAAAAATTTTAGATAAAGAGGGATGGCAATGACGCAGGTTTAAATCTCAAAACATCTCGTACGAAATGAGTAAAAATTCGATCTAACGGATTGTGTGGTGAATTTGGACCATTTTGATAAATAACCTGTTAGGTCTGGAATGGATCTTAGGATTAGGTGGACTCATATATATATAATATAATGTAATATATATTAATTAAATATATATAGTTAAATAAATATATTATATTATATATGTATAATTAAATAAAAATTAAAAATTTAGCTATTAACTAACATATTTATTAAAATATTAGATTAAATATGTTCATAAGTCACGAGCAAAAGTTGTACAAATTAGAGTTCGTTAGCTTTTTAATTCATTTTTATTTCACTGAACAATATATGTATGATTTTAAATATTTAGATTTAATATGGTGAAACTTGAAACGAATTATGTGGCATATTTATTGTTGTTTAAATTATGCAAATGCATATAGATGTTATATTTTAATATAATTTGTGTAATGTAGTATTTGATATGTAGAATAAAAATAAAATAAAAAATATCTGGGTCGGGGCGGATAAAACCAATCGGGTTCGCTGGGTGGGGCGAGTCTCGAGTCCAAAAATATTTCTTGGCAGGATGAATTCTGAAACAGGCCAAACCCGGTCAAACCCATCACAAACCCATTGTCTACTGCAATAATTATTGTATGCGAATTCAAGATTATATGAAATCGAATTTATACACATTTTAACTAGTCATACAAAAACATGCATAAATAAATTCATTTTAAGGTAAGAAAATATTGCCAAATTTTCAAATTTGACACACACATACACAATCCATATACACACTATATTATTATTTACTTTCAAATAAAACACAAGAAGTGATGTATCATATGCATGATAAAAACTTGTATGAACTCGATTTTATGGTGAACTCGGATTCTTAAATATCACTGTCATGTGTATACACTATCACTGTTATGTATATTCATTATCACTGTCATGCATATACACTACCACTGTTAAAAAATTAAGTATACTTTTATAACAGTGATAGTATATATGAATAACAGTAATAGTAATTACACATAATAGTAATACGAGTTCATATGAACTCTAGTTCACAGAAACCTACTTTGCATGCATAACTCACTCATACTCATTAAATTAAATATCTCTGAAATATTCAACATTGTATTATTCAAAATTTCAAAATTCCCGGACATTATATATATATATATAAAAGAGTTGGGGAAATGATGTAAGAAAGTTCAAAGGGCCGGCAAAAGCGAACCGTTGTCAACTAGCTTTGAATACGTCATTTTCAACTTACATCACGTAATCCCTATTCTCTCAAAAATTAGTTGAAGAATGGTTTTTATTGCTGCCAAATTCTTGCTATAATTTCAGAATTTTTAAATTAATTATTTAAGTAACTATAATCTTTAAGAAAATTATTTAAAACAAGAAGTTTGCTGAGACTCTTGATTCTTTTAGCAATTTAGATTTCACAAAATTCATTTTTTCCCCTTATGAAATCTTAAAATAATGATGATAGGGTGTAAAATACCATATTTATTTAAATAGTAATATATATCATTGTCAATTATTAGGGGTTGTACTTGTCCTCAAAAATAAAAATAAAATTATTAGGGTTTGAACAAGTCAATTAACAGTTTTGTTTTGCAACAATTTGGGACTGAAAAGTTAAACAATTCATTTAAAAAAGTTAAACAAGTCTCCTGTGCACCAGTTATACGATGCAACTCTAGTTCATTTTTAAAAAGTTAAACAATTTATAATTGAAAAGTTAAACAATTTATTACTGAAAAGTATATCTTTCATAGTTTAACTTTTCAATAATAAACTGTTTAACTTTTTAAAAATAAACTTGAGTTGCACCGTGTAACTAGTGCATACAAGACTAATCCTCCCTTGTAATAACTCCTCTTAAAAAAACTCATAAAGAAAAGCAAGATCAATTTTATTGCACCGTGAGAGTAACATATTGCATATGTGTTGAATAAATTGAAAATTTTCATTCTTTTACTTAATAAAAGAATTAAAAGCAGAGTTTTATGCATTATAGGCAATACACAATTAAGTGTACTTTCGAATGATATTAATTTTTTTAATAAAAAAAAAGTATACTTATTTTCTACTAAAAAAAATTACAATTGTGCTTACACGGTTTTGTTAAAAAACTTAAAAATACACAAATCTATTATAAATGAGTTAATCTTTAAAAATGAGTTTGTACTAATATTCAATAATCCATCTCTATATTTCTCTCTTGTACGAAAGCAAAACTTGTTAATTAAAAAATATAAAAATGCCACCATATATCTCAATACAAATAAAAATTTCTTGAAGGTAGCACAAACAGTAAACTAGGAATTGCATTTAATTACAAATTGGACAAAAATGCCTCCACATTTTTGGCATTTGTTGAAACAAGACAGATACGTATGCTGAGAATTTTTTGGCCTAACTCGTTTGAATTTTTTCTTAAAAAATCATTTAAATTAATAATTAATAATACCCAAAAAATAATTAATAATATTTTAGAGATAATCAATAATACCAAAAAAAAAATCAGTAATATCACTTACAAAACGACACATAATTCGACGTATACTTTTTTTTTTGAAAAGTTATTTTTAAAATAAAAATTAAGCTTAAAGATCCAAGTACATGTCATCCCGTGCACATGATGTATAATAAAATTCATATTAAAATAAAGGAAAAATTATTTTTTTCGTCCTGTAATTTTATCTCTTTTTTATTTTGGTTCTATTAACTTTCAAATTTTGATTTTCGTCCTGTAATTTTATCTCATTTTGATTTTGGTCCTGTTACACCCCATTCATGTATAAAAGAGGTAAAATTATAGGATCAAAATAAAAAAGAGATAAAGTTACAGGACCAAAATAAAAAATTAAAAGTTAGTAGGACCAAAATCAAAATTTGAAAGTTAGTAGGACCAAAATAAAAATAGGTAAACTTACGGGACAAAAAAAATATTTTCCCCTAAAATAAATAAATAAATAAAATTAAATAAATGGCGAAAAGCGACTTAACATATTTCCTGTGTAGTCCCATGGCATGGAAGCTTCTCCTCTCACATTTCAACGTCAATTGTGAATTAATTTCCACTTTACTATCATCCTCATCACACGTGATTCCTGCCTCATTAATCAGATTTTATGTATAAATTATTTTCTTATTTTTACTCAATATATTTAATTATTTTTATAAAATAAGTGTGTTGTGAATATAACCGGATTGAATCGAACTCAATAAGACTTCAAGTAATCAGAACGATTTGAAGAATGCCGGATGAACACACTCAACAGAAAATATCAGGAAATCAAAATAAGAACAAACAATTTACGTGGTTCGATCAAATTGATCTACATCACGGATGAGATTGGCTCACTTCACTAATCAATGGAATAATATTTAAAGATTACAAACTTTCTCTCTCAAGGATTTAGAATGTCAATTCTCTCTCTCTATTCTCTAGAATGAATACGTATTTTTATAAATGCCCTGACACGACCACACTTATCACACACAAACATACGACCAGTTTAAATAAAACTCGACTTGAAAACCGGCTATAATTTTTTTCAATTTCGACAGCATAACACTATATCAAACCCAACAACCTGTTTTCATTCACAAAACCAGTTTCAACCACACAAACCAACTACGTCACCTCCAAAACCATACAACATAATACATAATTTACAATATGATACAATACAAGTTTAAAACAAACACAATATAATACAACGGAAGCAAAACAAGCCACGGTCCTGCCCGCGGGTCGTCATCTATGTACACCGCAACTCAAAAAGCCTGCAAAAGCGCCGCAACTACTCCAGTTTCATCATCAGATCATATATCATCAGGGTTACCTACAATGCATAAACTACATGAGATTTATAAATCTCAGTAAGCAGAAATTATGCATGATGTGAAGTTTCACTCAAAAATCATTCCCATGCACAATGCACTCTCATTTGAAAACATTAATTTATTTCTGAAATACTTATTAAGGGCCCTGACACACTGTTATGCACCGGCACGAGCACAAAGCTCCAATAAATGAATATATAATCAAGTGACCACTATAAATATGCCCAACGTGAGGACCACCCTCTTGTGGCCATACAAGGGTCCCCCCCATCGCGTCCCTTATGACCACCAGGAAGTATCCCTCTCCGTCAAGACATACGGTGAGGATCCATCCCTCTAACGGTCTAGCGAGACCCATCACCAAACATGGCCTCCTGTCCGTTCAGAAGTCCCCTCTAATATAAACACACCATAAATATAGACGTTGGCCCACGCTAGGTAGCCTACGCTAGGTTTCCCTAGGTCGTTCCTTCCCAGGTCGCCCCTTCCGCCCTCGATATATAATCAGTGGCCAATCACACCAAGTTTGAAAACTTTCACATGTTAATATGATATGCATGATGCTCGTGCAATTAATGTCATTTAACAAGATTCACAGGTTATTGGACTCACAGGTTCAGTCCACATCAACTATGGAGCTCACAGACTCCTTTTACACATCATATAGAGCTCACTTGCTCATTCCACATCATATACAAAGCTCACAGGCTCATTTCATATAACACGGAATATAAATCACATATTATAATCCAATTAAATCCACATATTATCACTTAAACATAAATAATTCATAAAATAATATGTTTATCATCGTAGTTGCAAATGAATTTCTACTTACCTCAAGTTCGCAAGAACGTCGATAATATAAACCCTATAGCACCCTAGCACCTTCCCGTATCGAATCTAACAATAATTAATTACAAATTATTCAAATCTAATAAATAATCAACTCTACTCAAACTTTCATCTAATTAATAAAAACACTACTAAATTTTATGCACAAGTATTACCTGAATTAGGCTTATATAGAAACGGGGTCTAATTCGTTTTTTTTTTTCCTGTGCGAAATCTCCTCTGTCGCGTCTATTCTCTTTCTCGACCTCACCTAAGAAGAAAGCACCTGGTATAGGTGTGAAAGGAAATGGGTTATACTTATAAACCCAATCCTCACCGCCTTAGTTGCTAACTTTTTTTTTTTATTCCTCCTAACTTACTAATTAAGTCATCTACCGCCTAACACCTGTATATATATATAATTACATTATTTATATTTTTATATTATATTATATTATTAATTTAATTATTCTATTTATTTACTACAATTAATCCTTAAATAATCTACACTTAATCTACACTACTAACACCCAAATAATTAGCACAACACATTTATTCCACTAGAGTTTCAAATAAATAAACAAGAATTTTCTTTCATTAATAAACAAATAAAGACATATACCAATTAAATAAATAATTTAACACTTAAAAGTAAAATAATTAACACAATATCACAAATAACATATGAGTAATATAAAAATATACTCAAATAGCAAATCTCATGATAATAAATTAAAGTGCATATAATGTATTAAATATATTCAAGTAATTATGAATTAACACATAAATAATTTAAATGCACATAAAGCATGAGATATATTTAAGCAGTTAACATATAAATAAATAAAATGCATCCAACACATGAGTATATTGGCCAATGAGTAGTGAGAAACTTGGGTATCACATGCCCAGATCCTAACTGCCCTCTAAATCCGTAACCAATCAACGAGCTTGTATGGTTACAACCGCCAGAAGTAACTGTCGGCATCCAATAGGATTGCTCCGCCAGGTGTCAAAATAACCACCTTAATGTCAGCTCGAAACCTTCAGCTTGAGTGACTCAGGAGATTAGTCATTTTCAGCTCAGGATATGCCTGTCAGGATACCTGACTCAGGATGACTGATGTTGGCTCAGGATGATGACCTCAGGATTATGCCTTCAGGTTACTGAGTCTTCAGGACAAGTGCCTTCACTGATCTGAACACTCAGGATGAGTGTCAGGATCAGAGCACTCAGACTCAGTATCGCCTTCGCCCTTACTCAGACTCATTTTCTCTCAGGTTCAGGGCCTTGTCTCAGGATCCAACCTCAGAATCAGGATTTAATACTCAGTATTCAAACTCAGCTTTAGCTTTTACACTTAACAATTCTCCACCTCAAAGTAAGTGAGTTTCCCCCATTCCACACTCCACCTCAGGACCTAACTCATGATACATCCCACGACTGTAACTTGATCAGCTCCAAACAGTATCTGAACTTGGAAGTAGGTAAGACCTTAGTCAGCATATCTGCTGCATTATCCTCAGTAGAAACCTTCTGCACTGAAATTATTTTCTTCTCTACCGCATCTCTCACAAAATGAAGTCTTACATCAATATGCTTAGATCTTTCATGAAAGACCTGATGCTTAACCAAATGAATTGTGCCTTGATTATCACACTGAACTGCAACTTCCTTCTGCCTTATTCCAAATTCTTTAATCATACCCTTGAGCCACATCACTTCCTTAACTGCTTCAGTCATTGCAATATATTCAGCCTCAGTAGTTGAGAGAGCCACTACTGACTGGAGTACTGCTCTCCAACTTATTGATGTACCAAATAATGTGAACACATATCCGGTTAAGGATTTCCTTATGTCAATGCTTCCAGCATAATCTGAATCCACATATCCCTGAAGAGGTTGTGCTACGTCTTTAGTCTTCTCAAGAGTAACCCCAGATTCTCAGTACCTTTTAAGTATCTCATAATCCACTTAAAGGCTTCCCAGTGTGTCTTTCCTGGATTTGCCATAAATCTACTGACCACACTGACTGAATATGCTAAATCTGGCCTGCTGCACACCATAGCATACATTATGCTACCAATTCCATTTGAGTAAGGAATTTTACTCATTTGTGCTTTCTCTTCTTCTGACTTCGGACACTGATCTGATGTCAGTTTGAATTGTTGACCAAGGGGAGTAGATACAATTCTAGATTTATGCATGTTAAACCTCCTGAGTATCTTCAGGATGTAATCCTTCTGAGTTAAGAACAAACTCCATTTGTCCTTATCTCTGATAATTTCCATGCCCAGTATCCTCTTCGCATTGCCCAAATCCTTCATGTCGAATGTGCTACTGAGTTTTGCCTTCAATTTTTGAATTCTTTCAGGACTCTTGCTTGCAACCAACATCATCCACTAGAGCAGTAGGTATGTAAGTACTTCATTTCCTTGTTTCTCAAAATAGACACAACTATCATACCTGCACCTAGTAAAGCCTATGGAGATCATGAAACTATCAAATTTCTTGTACCATTGCCTCGGACTTTGTTTTAGTCCATACAATGACTTCTTCAGTAGATACACCTTATCCTGATTTTCTGGTACGATAAAACCTTCAGGTTGTTGCATGTGTATCGTTTCTTCCAGATCTCCATGTAAGAAGGCTGTCTTGACATCTAACTGCTGAAGCTCCAGTTCCTACTGAGCAACCTTTGACAATAAAATACGTATTGAGCAATGTTTCACAACAGGTGAGAATATCTCATTGAAATATATCCCCTCTCTTTGAGTGAATTCTCTGGCCACCAGTCTTGCCTTGTATCTCAACTTCTCTTTTCCTCCTGATGCCATTTCAGATTTCTTCTTGAAGATCCACTTGGAACTGACTACCTTCTGTCCCTGAACTCTGTTCACTAAGGACCAAGTGTTGTTCTTTTCTAATGACTGAAGTTCATCAGTCATAACCAATATCCATCTCTCATTGTCTTTGCCTGACATAGCTTCAGCATAGCTTTGTGGTTCCTGATGCTCCATTTCTTCAGCAGTTATCAGGGCATTGGATACCATGTCAGCCTGACCGAATCTAGTCGGAGGGTGTATGCTTCTCATGTGTCTGTCTCTTGCTAGACTATAATTCTTGAGATCAGTATCACTTTCCCCAGATTCCTCCGGATGTCTTCCTGAGTTTTCATCTGACTCAGTGCCTGCTTGTCCTGAGTTCTTGTCAGGAGTCTCCACCACAACCTGAATACCTTCTTCTGAAAGAATTCCATCTGAGTCCTGAGTGCTTATGGGCTGATTGTATCCCATGATTTTCTCATTGAAAGTCACATCTCTACTGACGATACACCTTTTATGACCAGGTTCCAAACACCATAACTTGTATCCTTTTATTCCCTTAGGATAACCAATAAAGATACACCTCAGTGCTCTAGGTTCCAACTTGTCCTGCCTGATGTGGGCAAAAGCTGAGCAACCAAATACCTTCAGGTTGTTGTAATCTGAGATCCTTCCGTACCACACCTCATCAGGTGTCCTGAACTCAATAGCTGAGGATGGTGACTTGTTAATGAGATAACAAGCTGTACTGACTGCCTCACCCCAAGATACCTTTGGTAGCTTTGCATCTGATAGCATGCTCCTGACCTTTTCCAGGATTGTCCTGTTCATTCTCTCAGCAAGGCTATTCTGCTGAGGATTTGCAGGAACTGTCCTGTGTCTAGTTATTCCCCTTTCTTTGCAGAAATTATTGAACTCCTCTGATACATACTTCAATCCATTATCTGTCCTGAGATGTTTAATGGATTTTCCTCTCTTATTTTCTTGTTCACTGACCCAATCTCTGAATTTTGCTAAGGCCTCACTCTTCTGCTTCAGTATGAACACCCATACTTTCCTGCTGAAGTCATCAATGACTGTCATGAAGTATCTTCCACCTCCATGAGTCTCCACCTTAGCTGGTCCCCAGATATCATAGTGAACATAGTCCAGAGGTGCATTAGTAGTCTTCTTACCTTTAGGGAATGGGATTTTCTTGGATTTACCCAAGACACAATGGTCACAAAAATCCAACTTCATCATCTTTCCTTCCCCAAAGACTTTCTGCTTTGTCAGTTCATGGAGTTCCCTTTCTCCAATATGGCCTAATCTTTTATGCCATATCATAGCCTCAGTGCTGTCCATAACATTATTTGCTGATCCAGTGGAAGTGCTCCCAATCAGGATATACAACCCATTGATTTTCTTGTCTTTCATGTATACCTTCTTATCTTTGGTTATCAAGATGTAACCATCCTCAGTGTTGAATTCATAACCCAGTTGATTCAGTGAACCCAGGGAAATCAGATTTCTCTTCAGTTCTGGCACCAGCCTCACATTTGAGAGTATTCGATCCACTCCATCATGCAGCTTCAACCTGACAGAACCACTCCCCTTCACCTTGCATGTCTGATTGTTGCCCAACACAACTGGGCCTCCATCAAACCTCCTCAACTTCCTGAACGATGATTCATCCGGGCACATGTGGAATGAACATCCTGAGTCAAGTACCCATTCATCATTCAGCTTTAGGTTAGTAACTGTCAACACCTCAGCACTATTATACCCTTCTTCAGCAGCAACAGTTATATCAGTCTTTTGTTCTTCTCCCTGATTCCTATTTCTGTCAGGAAAATTCTTCTTAAGATGAACAGTTTTGTGGCAAACAAAGCATTTCCCACTCTCAACAAAATCACCAAATTTTAACCCCTTTGTGTTCTTCTTCTTCTTGTTGTGAAAACCTTTCTTGCCCTTCTTTAATCTGACATTCAAGCCTTCAGCCTGAACTGAATTTTTCTTATCAGCTTGTAGCTGAATAGACTTTATTTTCAGCGCACCCAGAATATCATCAAAGGACAATTGATCCTGCCTCCCAAATAGTAAAGTATCCTTGAAATTCTCAAAGGATTTAGGCAAAGAATTCAGGAGCATCAAAGCCTTATCACCATCATCAATTTCCACTCCCAGGTTCTCGAGATCATCAGCAGCCTTGTTAAATTCCTCAAGTTGTTCAATCAACTCCTTCTCTTCATTCATCCTGAAAGAAATCAGTTTCTGCTTCATGAACAACTTGTTGGTGACAGACTTAGTCTGATACACCTTTTCCAATTTACTCCAAACGCCAATGTCAGTTTTCTCCTTGCACACCTCCCTCAGAGGCTTATCCCCCAGACACAAGATGATTGTGCTATGTGCCTTTTCCAGTATTTCTTGTTTCTTGCCTGGATTTTATGACGAAGAAGGGGGCCATTGATCATCAGGCTTCAGGGCATTGGCAGCCCATGGTGAGTCAGGAGAGCCTTCATCTTGATCTTCCACAAACCAAAGTCGTTTGCACCAGTGAATTTCTCAAAATCCAATTTGGTAGATGCCATGGTTGATGATGATTAATCCAGTCGATCCTTTGATTCCCACACACGGCGCCAATTGTTGTGAATATAACCGGATTGAATCGAACAATAAGACTTCAAGTAATCAGAACGAATTGAAGAATGCCGGATGAACACACTCAACAGAAAATATCAGGAAATCAAAATAAGAACAAGCAATTTACGTGGTTCAATCAAATTGATCTACGTCCACGGATGGGGTTGACTCACTTCACTAATCAATTGAATAATATTTACAGATTACAAGCTTTCTCTCTCAAGGATTTAGAATGTCAATTCTCTCTCTCTATTCTCTGGAATGAATACGTATTTTTATAGATGCCCAGATCCTAACTGCCCTCTAAATCCGTAACCAATCAGCGAGCTTGTATGGTTACAACCGCCAGAAGTAACTGTCGACATCCAATAGGATTGCTCCGCCAGCTGTCAAAATAATCGCCTTAATGTCAGCTCGAAACCTTCAGCTTGAGTGACTAAGGAGATTGATCATTTTCAGCTCAGGATATGCCTGTCAGGATACCTGACTCAGGATGACTGATGTTGGCTCAGGATGATGACCTCAGTATTATGCCTTCAGGTTACTGAGTCTTCAGGACAAGTGCCTTCACTGATCTGAACACTCAGGATAAGTGTCAGGATCAGAGCACTCAGACTTAGTATCGCATTCGCCTTTACTCAAACTCATTTTCTCTCAGGTTCAGGGCTTTGTCTCAAGATCCAACCTCAGAATCAGGATTTAATACTCAGTATTTAAACTCAACTTTAGCTTTTACACTTAACAAAGTGAAATTTATTCGATCCCATAAAGAAAAAAAGGTTATAACATTATAACTTATCGAACCCTTCACAATATTAAGAGGGGTAAGGTATTTGAATAAATTTATTTAAATATTTTATAAATTATTTTAAAAACCTACAATACACTGCTTTTATAGCTTATAACTTGTTAAATACTCCCTCCATCCTACTATAAGTTGCTCATTTTGTCATTTTCCTTCGTTCCACTGTATGTTGCTCATTTGCTTTTTTACCTTTTACGGAAACTAGTATTCAAAATTTTATTATTATTTTCAATATTTTTTATACTATTCTCATTATTTTTTCACTTTTTTACATCATATCATCTGTACTACATCAATATTTTTATACTTTTCTTAATATTAGTGCCCAAAAGTTATAAGCAACTTATAAGGAGACCGAGGGAGTATTTGATTAATACTTAATATGTTTTTTTCTAATTTATTATATATTTTATACAAAATTAATTTAATGAAAAATAAACAAGTTTTTATTTGTATGTTGACATAGAAGCATAACAGGGGTAACGAGTTCAAGATGGGAAGGATCGATGAAAGTTTACAGTGTAATTAAATTAAAATATCTCAACTCTTTTTTACAACTTATAAGCTATTAAAAAATTATTTTAAAATCAAATATTTTATTTACCAAATATGGGTGTATTTGTAAACTCTTAAACAATTTATAATCTGTTTTAAAATATCTATAAATTTAGACAATCACACTTACAATAAATATACCCATTCTTTTTATGAGTAATTGAATTCCCCCTCAAGTCTTTTTCGTCGGAGTCAACTTTCTATAATGCACAATTTGGTCCCATTTTTGAATCAACAATATTAAGTCACATGTATATGGCTAATATCATTAAATATATGCATTTTCCAAAGTAGATAGACAAGTGTAAAAAATTGAGGTGTGTCCAATCAATGTATTGTCCTATTAGGGTTAATTTACTTTGTCAGATTAGGATTATTAATATTTTTATTTTATTTACGATACTGATTCATAATAAAATATTTATCATGTACCCTTACGTGAAAACGAATTGAAACAATTTCATGAATAAACAATTACTCTCTGTCCACCAAATTATTTCTAATTTTCCTTTTTTATTTGTTCATAATTTTTTTTTCATTTCTTTATTTGGAAAGGACACACTCACAAATAAAAATTTGGACCCCACGATACCTTAATTTTTTTCTTACTTTATCTATCATTTCAATATAATATTAATTTTTATTAAATCCCGTGCCACTTCACAGATGGAAAAAAAATTGATGAACAGAGGGATTACTATTTATAACCACACCCATTAAAAGAAACTAGCCCTTAGTGTACAACCAAACAAAGAAAACAATTCGAGGCTTACCATATGATTTGCAACGGCAAGAATAAAACATCATCTATCTATCCATCTTCATGCAACATCAACTTCTTTGCATCCGTACGGTATATTTACAACCGCAAAACTACACATGGAACCCCCGGAATCTGGAGAGAGTCATAATAGATTAATAAGAGGCGAAAAAAGAAGAGAAAAACAACTTCATCGAACTAAGATGGTAGCAAGATTTCTTGCGCCTCAGATTGAGCCTCCCGAAAAATGGTGATGAAGAAAAACATGCAAGAAGTCAAAAGTATCATTGGTTGGAATTGTGAGAGGTGGTTTCTCTAGCAAAAGCAAATTCCGAGACCAATGCAATGTGATCGCTCCCCCATTTCTGCAAAAACCATTACATCATCAGAGCGTCAAACACAGAATCAATCTGGAGTAGCAACAGATTACAGGATGACTTCTGGAAATATGTAAGAAGCTCATTGAACAAGAATTCATATTTGAAAATTGATTGATTTTTCAGCTGGATAAAGCTAAAAAGACTGCAGGAATAACTATATAGCTTTTATGCTGATAATACCTTGGGATACAAAATCTTCACCAGCAAGATACAATAATCATGAGTAAATCATCACTTGAAACATGTGATATATTATCATGAATAGCTCCGAAAAGTCAAACTAACTTGGTGGTAGATGTTTATTCTTCCCTAATTGTTTTACTCAGAAAAAGCTTTTCATAAGCCATATCTTGAATCTGCTAAATTGACAGGAAGAATATTCATCCGGGATAGTTATCACTTTCAACATAATCATCTACATTATAGAAGTGCTGTTTATTTACTAATATTGGCAACTCCCTCAAAGTGAGGATACACTGATGTATAACAATTTCCATGAACTCTTTTAGCGCTATACCTTTGTGGGAAATCCCCGAGTTTGCTGCATAACAACCTTGGGAATTGGAGCAAGAACTTTCACAGTTTGTAGACCTCCAGAGTGCCTGGAAAACATGGGATTATGCTGAACTACATCAGCACAAAAAAATATCCAACAGAAAATACTATATACTATTAGGTATGTTTGGTTCGTAAGATAAAAGTATCTATCCGTAAAAAACATGCATGTTTTTGACGGATAGATACTTTTATCTTACGAACCAAACATACTACTACAAATGCAACCAACAAGGAATATGACCTCTTCTGCTTAACACACACACATACGGATTATATTTCCCCCATCCTGCAATTTTCACACTATTGATAACTTCCAAATTTCTGTGAAGTGTAAAAATGCTCATCTGTCCATTTGCTTGTTCCATAAAAGAATAAAATAAATCCACTCTCTTTACTTCTATTATCTTCTATGCTCATAATCCACATCTACGATTCAATCAATCAGCCCCTCCGCTAGTAGATTGTAAACGTTCTACTATTGAATTAAAAATGCTTCAAAAAGGAACTAGGTGGGTTAGCTCACCTGGCCACCGGGCTCCTCATTTAAGTGAGTGACCCGGGTACGATTCCTTTGGGAACGAATTAGGAGGGAGATATAAGGTTGGCTTGGAGATATTCTTGGAGTGTTTGGAGACTTGATGTACTAACCTAACTACTAACAACTAACATTTACCGATAAAAAAAAAAAACTTCAAAAAGGAATTTACCAAAAGAAACATACACATGCCTTAAGGATCAACATGTCTTTTTCCATGACAATTTGTTGTTAACAGGATGAGCAAAATTCCATAAAAAAAGGAAAAGAATAAAGAGGATGAGCAACTGGTCATTTATAGATATTAATTTTTTCTCTTGACTTTTAGGTTCTTATTATTTATATCTGAATTGCACAAATATTCCCAAGGGCATGTTTGTTTCAGGACTCGTTTGGATGTACTTGGACTTTGTGATCAACGCTCCATACGAGTTTAATGTTTACTTTTCACAAAATCCAATACAATCACATCATCACTTTTTTTATAATCTACTCATTCTCTCTTACCCAATACAATAATAATTATTAAACTTTGATTTGACATAAAGTAAAATCTCACCCTATCAAAATCTCAAAACAAGCATATACATATATTTTTCATCAAGATTTTCAAATTTTAGAATTTCAAAGTCATAACTTCCTCCGCAGACCAAAATCTCAAAACAAACATATCCTAAGTGTAATTCCTGATTATCACCACTGCAACGGAACTAATATATGGCATGCAAGATAGCTTCCGTAAACGAAAAAAAAAAGAGAAGAAGAAAAGAACAAAAAGAAAGAAAGAGCCTGCTAGAGAAATAACCAAATAATGACACTCTCAGTAGTCTAGAATCTAACTGCATGGATCCACTAGGATACTGCAGGAAGGACAAAGCATCATAAAATTACTTAAATGCAAATAATATACACGTTACATAGATAGCCCACTAGTTTAGGACAAAGCAGTGTTTAGGATGTAAAATTCTACCAGCACAGCAATCAAGAAGAATTTATGGAATATCATAAACCATCAACAGAGAAGTCATTCTGTAGGTAGTTACTTTAACAGGGGAATATAAGAAGATGCTCCATCACTAACCATATGTAATCAACTGTGCCTAAGAAACGTCTGTGGTAGCTGGTGACAAATGGCTCACCACTCGAGTCTCTTAATCCTGAAGAGTTCTGCAAGAGCAAAAAGTCATCCTTCTATAATTGAAAATCAACAACTTCCGAAAACATGTATCCTAAATAAAGCATACCTCAACTTCAGCATATGCACTTGTCAACTTCAAAGGGTGCTCCACTACTTTGCAGTCTGTACTGCCTGTAGCGGTTTGTATTTCTGCTGGAGTCCAAGCTGACGTATAGTAGGCAAAATTTCCTCCAAAGACACTCTCATGCTTAAGGTTTTCATTGGGAATCTGATTTCCATGAGAATGCAACTGTTGGATGGAGGAGCTAGAACCTGAATCAGATGGAGAAGGACTTTGACCGGAGTAAAGCAATTCAGAATAAAATGAGTCACAATCTTCAGCGGGTTCTTCTGTAGCCCCATCAACTACTTCATCCAGTGACAATGCCTCAAGTTTCTCATCAAGCGTGATATCCACATTTGTAGCTTCACAGGAAGCAGATGCATCAGACAAATTGTTCCCACGTGCACCTGAAACAACATGTTTAGGCAAAGCAGCATCAGGAGAATTAGGAGACAACTCTCCAGAAGTCCCTTCAAGTTGAGATGTATCTAAGTTATGGGTTCCCAATAGCTCTGATGTGTTAGGAGGGGAATGATTGTCAGGCAACCGCAGATCATTATTTTGGTCATCCGGGGTCTTGGATGGTATATATGAATTTGATTCTACATTCCCTCTTCCTTCAATTGAATCTGAGTGAACTATTTCATTAGAAGACCCTGATATAGAGATTTCATTGGTGCCTCTATCTGGCAAAATAGGAGAGTCAGCATCGTCTTGATTAGTACTAACACTTTGATTCAAGACATCCTGAGTGGTACACGAAGTCGACATGTTCTTGATTGCACTACTGTCTGCAGCATCATTGCTTGGCAAGTCGTTAACTCTCCCACTTATATGTTCTTTATTATTGCATGACTCAGATGTCTCATCTAAAATTAAACATCCAAGTTTAGTAAAGCTTCCAGCAGAAGGGGCATATGTAGAAACTTGAAGACGGTCTAACTTCTGCACATCTGAAGGCGAATTTCCTTGTTCTAATTTTTCAAAATTACCTGCAGAAGCTTGGGCAGAATTATCAGCAGCTGGTGTCCTACATCAAACAGGTCTTCCACCGTAAATACCAGTTGATAAGACTTCAAGGCCTCATCAGACATTATTAACCAGTAAACAAACATATACCTGAAATCCGGATTTGCAGGCATTGGCGGACGTCGTATCTCAGCGGAGGTTTGTCCTGAGACCTTATTACGAGCCAAGTCTGACAGATCTAGCTGCAGTAAGATAATGAAAACACCTGCAAGCATATAAAATGTGCTACTACAGAAATGAAGGACAAAGGATAAAGAAAATTTGAACAGTCAAATACCTTCTGTTCTGCGATATAGTTGTAGATGGGGCTCTGGTAAAAAAATGGTTTGGAGATCACATAAATTTGGTGGCAGACCAATGAAGGATTAAATTAGATAAAAAGTTCTACACAAATACATAAAGCAACAAGATAATTCAGATAATATTGTAATGTAAGAACAAGCAAACAACCTTCGGAGTGCAGTTAAAGTCTCCACAGATAACTACAGGAGCATCATCCCAAAGCTTAGAAACAGCATGTGCCCGGTTTAGAAGAGTCCTGATCTGACACAAATAATCAACCCCGAGTAAAATAAAAAAGGTGACATGCCTCTCAAGATGACACAAAATTCATCATGTAAACTATAACTTAAGAGAATTAATGGAGGAATATGAAATCCACACTAAATTTAATCTGAATTCCAGATAACATGTCCACTAGAGGGTAAAGTTCCATAAAGTTGACTGTTGGGTAAAGGAGGAAGTATAGCGAGTATAAAAAGCAATATCCTAGCTCGATATATGCAGATAACTCTCGAGAGAAGAAGAAAATTGTGCAAGACACGATACAAAAAATGTGTGCATGTACAACTACTGCACTCACAGAAGGATGACGAAGACCACAAATTTAAACAATGGCAAACATGAATAACCTACAGGCCTGGGAGACATTATATAGACACACCTATCATATATGAAATAGGACGTGGGCCTGCAATTGCATAAACATCAGGTAAATAAACAGAAGTACGGAGCAGCGAATGGGTTTAAAGGAGATCTAGAAAGCTAAGAGAAAAGAAGACCACCTAAAAATTTTATTTGAAATTGTAGTTAAAAATAAAACAGAAAAGTTGAGAAAATCAGAGACACTTGAGAACAAGATGAGAATGATATTAAACAATATTTCATGTAAAACTGAAATCTTCCATATGAGGACTCCCAAAGGTGTTACATTCAAAATCCCTAGTGACTACCTCATGATTAGAGCTGTTTCTCATCTCATGCATTTTCAAAGGAATGGCTAAAAAAGGATGAAACAAGAAGAATGGCTAGGTTAGCAACAAAGTACACTTCTATGCTTACATATTTACAACATTCATTACAGCAGTAATTAAAGCTAAAGATGAATTACTCTCAAGTGACGACGGTATATCAATCAACAGGCAGATCAAGGAGTTATACACTCTGTGTCGTATTAGATATCAAAGACCAACAAGAACCATATATATAGATAGCATTCATACCTGTCCAAGCTTAATATCTCCCCTTTTAGGATTGAAAATTACATGAATGTTGCAGACAACTACTCTGTTAGAGCTTACTCTGCTGCAACAGAAGAATTTTTGCTAGCATCAGATTTTGACATACTTCCCTTTTAAAATGAAAAAGAATGAGCCAAATCACGTCTAAAATTCAATGTGCAATGTTCATTTTCTATTAAATTGGACGTTGTACATACATAAACAGTGCATCAGAGTAAAACAATAGATTTAATTTCACATGATGCAATGTTTATTTTCTATTAAATTCACCAAATGCTTCTTCTTTCTTCTCCACCACTTCTTCTCTTGATCAAACTACAGAATTTAACTAAACCCACCAACGGGACCAACAATAATATAACAAATATGTAATGTTATTAGCTGCCAAATTTGACTTCATTGACTCATCATGGTTCAGATGTTGCCAGATACATGTAAGCATATTCTGTTAAACTTCAGCGTCTAATTAGCAGCTGTGGTTAAGGATAGAACACATTAAAGCGTGGATATTCAAAAATCTCATACAACAGTTAGATTAACATTATTCCTTGGTTGAGACCGTTTCAATGTAACATCTAAATTATTAACATGTTGAAAACCTGATAAAAGAGGCATTACTTTTATGCATATGGAACAAAAATTGCAAAAAGATACTATAAGATTTTGCCTCTTGCCTTGTAGATAGAGTTGGTACCCCACTTTTATAATTCTGCTCTTTCACAGACTGTAAAACAAGAAATTACACATTAAATGAAAGATTGCAAATAGTAGAGTCTTGATAAACGGTACTCAAAACTCAGTCAATGTTCACTTAGATATATTTTGAAAACTGATGCACCTCAAACACACATATCTGCGCAACATTGTCCCGGAGGCCAAGCTTATTGAATTCAATAGATTCTTCATGCAGCAACTTGAACCTAAAATACATGGCATCATATTAATCCCCAATTCAAGTTTATTTGATATATATCCATCTGAACAGAAATAAGGCAAATTCTGAAGTCATCCTCAATAATATACGACCTTTCAGGAATGACTTGCCAGTAGTTATCTACGTCCAGGGGCAGTAATTAAACTAGACAAGCCAAAATAACAGAACCACAGAAATTAATTTGGAGAACCAAGTTACTCAACCCCTTAAGTCATGATATGAAAACCTCAAAATATACACTAAAAAAATAAAACATGTCAAGACATGTTACAGGTATAAACAATAAAATTTATTCAACTGATCGGTTTAAATATCCAGATTATTTTTTCTATTGTTGATTTCGATATTCCAACATTTGTAGCAGCATCAAATAATTACTGATATTATTGCAGACAAACTCCATCAAAATTTATTGATAAAATGATGTGCAGACTCTGGATATTCGGTAATGTTAACATGTGATACATGGAATTATATATAAAATACCATTGAGTTGATGGGAATAAGCAATTTAAGAGAACCAAAAAACAAGCAACGAAAAAATGAGTATGCAATTTGATTCTGTTGCCTGACAGAAATTGAATGTAAATAGACCACTTCAACCTATCACAGTCATGGGGAGGATTCACAGTTGAGTCTCATAGAGGAAAACACATTGCACTTGAGAAAGCAGAGAAGAAGTGCTTTCATGATTCTTTTGTTTGAAATGACAACACACTGGGGGTACCTTGATACACGCCAAAATATAGCACAACCATCAGCAGGATCTCCAGTTCGCATCTGAAAAATAAAAAAAAGTGTCATCATCCAGCACTATTTAATAAAAGTCATTCCTAAGAGAAACGTCTGCTTAATAAAAGTCATTCGTCCCTTCACAAAAGATGATGATGATGAAGTTACAAACATTACTTACAACTCTGGAGATGAAGTTACAAACTTCCATTGTGCTACAACAAAGTTTTGAACAACAAAGCATAAAACAAAGAAAATTAATATATCAAAACAACCAAATCAATGATGACAACATAGGGGTGTCCATAGAGCAAAAAAAAGATGAAATAGCTGTGTGTCTAAAATGATGCTAACAGGCCTTAAAACTTCCTGTACAAGTTTTATCAACATTGTCGTGCTTTACTAAGAACCAAGTAAACTGGCACCGCATCATTCTAATATACAATATGCTACAGATGGTTAAAGATTCAAGGGCATCAATTTAGCCCCTGGGAAGCCAGCGAGGAGGACTCCTGGTGGCTGGTAAACCTAAGGAGGTGACCCACATCTTGGTTATGATGTAAAGTTATTCATGTATAAATGAGTCAGAGCTAAACTCCCCTCTCAACTATGGTTTTGAGATGGCGTTGTGCTCTACAACAATGCATTAGATTGATAACAGAGTCAGGGTGTGGGAATCTCAATGGTGGACGGATAATGCAGGGGCATCGATGTAGCCCCTGGGGAACCAGGAAGGAGGACTCTTGATGGCTGGTAAGCCTAAGGAGGCATTCCACATTAGGTTATAATGCAAGACTATCCTAGATAAAGGGGCCAAAGCAAACCTCCCTGCTTGACCATGATTTTGAGGTCGAGTTACGCTTTGCAAAACAGCAGCAGTTCACCAGTTTCTCACTAAGAGGTCAACGACCTCTAAGACTTTTTACACCTTTCAATTTGATATATAAGCTCAATAACCATTGTTCACCAACTTTAATGTATGATTGACTTCAGAGTACAATGAGAGTTATTTGATTCACTGTAACGAAAGCAAACCGATGTGTGTTATGTATTGACAGCAGCAAGTATTAAATAACCGATAGTCCTCAAACGGAATAAGAAGATTCCTTATAACATGATAGCAAATAATAATTTTCCACGTAACCTTCCAGATGCCATTGTATCCACGGGGCCTCAGTTCTGCCTCCATATCTGGAAATCTATCAACCTCCTGTTTTTCCAAATGAAAAGCAAATCAAAATAAAGTGATACTTCATTGAATATAAAGTTATGGGAGACCAAAGAAAAATATTGCAACATGGAAGAAACACACCAACCACATGCGAAAATAGAATAACTAGACAAAATTTTATTTTGATAATAAAAACTAAGTTTATGCAGTTATGCACAGAAATTACATAACATTAAATCTTGTAAATAAGGCTATGGATGAGATAGTAGTACTGTCCAAAATACATATCTGTATACTGGCTCTAAATTCAGCCACTGGAATATTAAATTCTCAATCTTGCGAAATTAAGCCACTACTTCAGTCATCCATATTGTTAACTTTATTTTGACTTGACTAGACTAAAAGCTGTATTGCTTTGCAAAGTTTGAATCTTTAACAAGATTAAGCCTGAATAATTTCTTAAGATCATTCGAGGTGAGGATTGAAGAACAGGACTAATGAATGACGATCAGAAAAATTTCTTAAGATCATTGATGAATCTTTGTGACAAAATTAAGAGATCCATGATTTCTTTTGATAAAGAAGAAGAGTCATTTTACGAAGCTTGGTTATGTAATAAATTAAGGAAGGTTTTTATGTTACTGGTTTATGTATCCTGATTTGAAAGACAGGTTCTAGGACATTAAACATAGTGGTAAAAACCATTATCATAAGTTCGATTCTTCTATTTTTATGAGGTCTTAAATCACACTAGCTGTTGTATTCCCTGTATGTTTAAGGGTGACAATGATGATATAAGCAATCACCGACCTTCTTCTAGACTTAAAAATAAACAAAACGCCAGCCACTGAAAAGGTTGTGAGATATGGATCTAGAAAGAGCATCAGCCTGATTACCTGAAAACACAAAATGTCAGCTGACCATAATCCAAGTTCAAAAATTATATTTCTCTTGCGCCAGTCCCAGTCCATGATATAGCGAGGAATATGGAAGTAAAGTTGATCCCAGTGATCAGTGCCCAAGTAGTCAGCCAGTATGTTATATGAGAGAACACTGAAGCGCTCTGCATGGGAAAAGCAAGAGACGCAACATTAACATAACAGAGCATGGTGCATCTGCATGTTAAAAATAAAGATGCAGAATTTAAGACTGATTCACAGAAGAATCCATGTGAGCCTAAACAGTCACATGGAAATAAAAGTTATCATGATCTTAACTGTCTGAAGCTAAAATGCCAAGTCATGCACTGCCACTTAAACCATATGATTGTTGATAAAAGGACATGGCGGGACATCTTAACCAGAGAAGAGATAGGTTATCTTGATTAATTTATAGTTCAAACTCTGACAAGATAACTTTTCCCTTAAAGCATTTTCTACAACAACCGAACCTACAAGCTATAATATCGACTAAACAGTCATTTCCGGAAAAAAGAACAATCAATTTTTCATAGCTATATAACTAGTCTTCTAGCATGTCATCTCAAATCTGCCAACGCTTAATCAACTTCATACATTTACACCACAACGCCGATTAACTAAATTTCTCCGGTTATCAAAGGATGGAAAAGAGTAATATTCAATAACCCAAAAGTTACATCAAATGTCCCATATAACTCCTCATTAAGCTTCCATAGTAATTCAAATGTCCAAACCAGATAAAGCAAGAGACGACAGGCGGCACTTGCTGTTTCGCATATTACAGAAGAGCTAACAGAACTAACAGAACACCTATAACTTCTCATTCAGAAGAGCTAACAGAACACCTATAATTACCACAATGAGGAGGCACTTGCTGTTTCGCATATTCCCACTCTCGATAATCCGGAGGCTTTGTGGCCCTTGGCCTGAACTGCTGCGGCCTTTGCTGTGGTTTAAACGGCTGAGAATTGCTGAAAGCTGGTCCCACCTGCCGCGGGTGCATATACGGGCGAGGCCCGTGAACCTGATGTACGACAGGCGGGCCGGGCCGATGATGCCCGGATCCAGGGCCATAAAACTGCTGCCCTGTCACGTATTGAGGAGGCGGAGGGACAGCATTATAATTGGGTCGGAAACCGCGGTTGGCATCCCGAACAGCGTTGAAGTGGGAATCGCCAGAGACATATTCCGGGTGGTATGATGGACCCCATGGTCTATCAGAATAACTTCTCCTGATTTGGGGATGCCTTCCTCTAGACTGTAACAACTTGAGTATTATCTTTAAGCTCGAAAAGTTATAACTGAATTATTGAAATTGTAAACTCGAGATACTGGAACGATAACATTTGTAATTGGATGTTTACTGCTTCAATTACATTTAGGGAAAGGAAAATGTGCAGTGCAGAGAAGCTTCAGCTGTGTTAATTGTTTCTCTAATTTCTTTTTCTGATTGTGTCTATGTGCGTGAACCGGAGCTCTTACATGTGGACGATAAGACATGTTGGCGGCGGCGGAGTCTGCGCTGGCGGACACAGCGAGGGAACGGAAGTAAAAAGGGCGGCGATTCATTAAGTGGGTCGACCGGAATTGGATTTTGGAAGCGGTTGAATTTGTAGCCGAGCTAATGCGACTCCGCACCAGGGAAAAAAGTCGCCAATTCTTTTCATTTAACTTCGCTAAAGATAATTACTTTTTTTTGGAAAAATGTGTTAAAACTTAAATAATTTATAATTATTCATTTTTAGCAAATATAAAAGATAAAATGCAAAATCATTAGCTTTTATGTATTCACCAAAGGATCCAAAAAAAATAAAAAATTCAAATTTCAAACTCAAAGTCCGTCATCATAAGATGAATCAATCAATAAACTACGTTCATATTCTCATTAACTAAACAAATTAGTTTAAGTTCAGCAGGCATTAGACCACAGAATGGATTCTGAAAACAATTCTACATCCTCAACTCCTATAAAACCAATTTATATGAAGCTTCCTTTGACATAAAATACATCCTCGTACACCATTTTCAATCACAATTAATAACACCGCATTAAAATCGAGAAAAAAAATCAAAATAAAATTAACATAAATATAGAAAAAAAATTGAGAAGTATCATATACAAAATATATCGGGCCGAACTGATTCATAAATATCGGATCAATCGGATTGGGCCAAATCGGCCCAATTATTTTCGGACCTATAACTTTTAGGCCCATTTTATCTTTAAAATCGAATTTTTTGGGCCGGCCCAACAGGCTGTTGCCCGTTTTAACGGCTCCAGACTGGTCACAACAAAAAACAGCACCACTACTTTTCTGGTTCTTCCCCGCCATATTTCGTGCCATCTCAGGGCTGACTCGAAATCCTACAATTGGGTCCAGATCAAACGATGTCGTTTGCTGCATCTCCGCTCTCTTTGCAGTTTCACGTTTCCAAATTTCAAGGCCTACGTTGTCGGTCTTGTGCTGCCGACGTCCCCGATTTCTTCTCCGCCGACTGGTATCTCGCTTGCCACTATTTACTCGAGTATTTAACATTTCGAAGCGATATGCAATTCCATGTATATTTTTTATCGATTACGTTTCTCGTAGAAATTGGTTGATGTTCGTCTGCTGTAGGCATATAAGTTGTTTTTGCTGTTGGGTAATTTTCTATTTGAATCTTCTTTTCTGAATTGTTGATTCTGCTACGGAGAGCGTAACTTTGATCTGCACCTTGTTGGAACCTTGAAGTTGTATTTTGTGGGTGGTCGTCGCAGTGGTAATTTTTAATCAGTATTTCACCATTTTCTCTGTGTGGGATGATTTAGGTCATAATAACTGCTAACTGTAACTCTGTAAGGAAGCACTCCGTTCATTTAAAATAGAATTGTGACCCGAAAAATCCATCAAACATGGGATAATACTCTCGTTTGCTTCACAGGACTAGTTTTGATTAGATGAGATTGTACTAGATGAGACTGAATATACTTTTGGATTGTAGGATTGGACTAGATGAGATTGAATATCATACAAAAAATTTATCCTACCCCATTGCCAGGATCAATTAGTCCTCATAAGAGGGATTAGGCCTGATTTTGGTCCTGGACTCCTGGGTCGTAGTCCCAGGCAGTCATCCGAACCGAACATAAAATTACCTGGGATTATAAAGGCAATCCCAGGTAATCATCGAAAGCAAATGTTCCATTGAATGATTTATAATTCATGTTGTTTTCAAGGTGCACCATCTGTTGAATATTGACCTGCATTAGAAAACATGATCTTGGTCTGGTTTTCATAATTTTAAAAGAATGCCTTCTTTACTTTCGTCAATCCCCTTACCTGTTCTGAATATTTATGTGCTATATACTTGCAGTGTTTGTACCAAAAACTATGTTCATTAGATGTACCTTGGAATTCTCTATGAAAATTATGTTTGTTAGATGTATCTAGTCTCTATCGTTTCCCTTTGAATTTCTGTGGAACTGTGTTACTTGGTTTATGTGAAACTCTACCTATATGTTCATTAGTTCTTTTTGATCATCCGTTTCTTAAAAGTATTCCGGTGTCCATTTTGCAGGCTTGAGTCTCGTAGGAAAAGACCTCTTGGTCCAAGACTGAGTGTAACTTTTCTTTTTTAATATATACTTGCATCTTTATCTTGCACTGTGCTGATGAATTTCTTTTGATATGTACTGCTGTAGTTTAGTGCAGAGGAAGCTGTTAGATACCAACTAGATGCATTGATGTTCAACGACCAACCCTGGCCTGATTATGGCATTGAAGTCATGTATAGGGTAATTTGTAATCTCCAATCTAGTGTGTATTGCTTCACTGCAATTTGATTCTTTTCAGCTAGGTATTTTCATATGATAATGTAATTATATGTCGAACAGTTTGCTGGATTCGATCCTTTTGAAAGATCAACCTACTTTGGTCCCTTCTTTGATTTAGGTCAGGTCAGTTGATATTTTTCATTTCTTAAGTTTTTCACTTTGATTTTGGAGTGATTTTAGAATGTAACTGAACAGTCTTTCTGGAATTTTTTTTGGAATTCTATATGCTAATGCTGGTCATAACTTGGCAGTTTGAAAGATTTAGGCGAATTTTTCACCATTCGAGCTACCGAGTTTTACTTGGCCACCGGGAAAGGAAGACATTGAGCAGTTTACATGTGAAGGAGGTTGGTCAGTTCCGCTCTGCATTCCCATTTTTAGAAACATAGCGTAAACTGTTTTTCACCTACTGACGTGAACATGCATACATGGAACAGAACTGCTATAAACAACGATTGTGGATACGAGGAGCTCGACCTGAAGAAGAAGAAGTATTCCAATTTACTATGGTTCAGGTCATATCTTGTTACTTGGACACTAGAAGAAAATTAATTTATGAGAACAAAATGAAAACCTTATTATTATCAACTGTTGTAGACTTACTGCTGATAAATTAAATGGTTTTCAGAGAGTTGGTGGTTCGTGGGATGGTTATTGGCTAACGGAATCTGTACTTCACGACGGAGATAGCTTTTCTGGTGGTGTGGCGTATTAACACACCTCTCAGTCTCAGATGATACAACAAATGTGAATATTAATTGTGCTTTCCTCTGTTTATACGTATAGCTGACATTTGCTGCTGAAGCATCGACTGATGTATACTTGTAATTGGCACTCTTTTCACTTGAGCATAATGACGCGATTAGAGGCAAAGAAAATACTTAAAAGAGGGATTTTACCTCCAAATATCTAATATAATATGTTATTGTATTGATTGTAAAAATTTATCTCCAGTTATTTACAATGACATTATTCCTCATTCAAAGTTTGAGCCAGTGACAATCAATCGTTGTGCATCAAGTGTGGAGGAGTGTGATTTTGAGTTGATAACAACATAATATTGGTTGTAGAATTGTTTTTTTTTTTTTTTATTTATTTATAGTATGAGCAGGTAAAATTAAAATGTCTCGTTTACTTTGGTTTTATTAGTCATCTTCAGGCAAACGACAGCCTAATGTAAAAGAGCCACTTTTGTGTGAGTAGGAGAACCGAGAACTTGTTTCGAATTCTTCAACGTAAATGAGATTTTTTGTTTTTGTTTATATATATATATATATTAAATGGATGTATGTCTTCATCCTGATTAAATAATTGGTTATTGTAATTTTTGAAATAAATGAACAAAAAAAAGTTGCATGTGGTGTGGAGAATAATAGAAAAAAATTATTATAAAAAAAGAAGGTAAATAGATGGAGTAATAATTATCTATTTAGGGAATGTTTGGTTCGTAAGATAAAAATATATATCCGTAAAAAACATGTAAATTTTATCTTACAAACCAAATGAACCCAGGAGAAAAATAATGGTGTATATTTTTTTTATTTTTCTTAACTAATTAAAATTACCACACATGCAAGTACAACTTGTTTATAATAATCGTTTATGATATAACATTTAATATTCTTTTGAATATAATAACTAATAATAACAATATATATGTCTAATAAAAAAGTTATTTAAAAATATATAAAAAATGCAAATTGCAAATTAATTGTACGGACAGGACATTGCCCTAGTCTATCATACGATAAAAAAAACATGCGGTGGAACATTAGAAGTATTCAATTTTAAGAATTGCTTGATTTTTTATTAAAAAAATAGTAATCAATTTATGTGAATGAAACAAAATAAAACTTTCTTTTCAAATTTGGGTATTCGTTTTGTTTTTGAGCTATTTAATTTGACAAAATATAAAATAAAAATAATTCATAGTTGAACCATTTGAAGGATATGTGCTTTTTCATTAAAAATAGTTTTAGAAAATATAAGTTATTTTTATTAGAAAGTATGAATTTAAAATGTTTAATTGACATCATTGAAGAACATTGATTGCTATTAATTATTAATACTCATTTCGTCCTTCATATTTGTTTCCCTTTGTTTGAAGACAAATTTTAAGAAAAATGATATAAAATAGATAAAATAATAATATTGTAAAATAATTGTAGGATCCACTATATAATAAAGTGATTATTTATGAGTGTTATAATAAAATAATATCTTCTAAAAAAATGAGAACAAATATGGAAAACGAATGAAAATAGAAAGTGGAAATAAATATTGAAATATATTTTTTCTATATAAAATATTGCAAGTGCTTCATGTATTAAGATATTATTCTTTAATATGAAATGATTAATGACAAATTTATTATGAAATTATTTTAAAATTTTTAATATTTAATTAAAAGTATCGTCAAGAGTATAAATAATTTGGATAAAGAATCAATAACATTTAATAATATAATATCACCGATCATAAAGTTTGATACTTTTAATGAAATTTATAATACATTTAATTAAATATTTAATATTTTAAACCAAATTATATGAAGAATTTTCATACTAAATTTTATTTTAAATATAAACTTATAAAATTCGTATCTAAAGAAAGGAGAATATTCAGAAAAATAAAAAATCATAGACCTCATCCACGCTTAGTCGCCTCGTTGGTCTTGCTACGTTGAGGAAATCAAGAGCTGGCAATGAAGCAGGTGGGGAAAGCAGTGGTGGTTGGTGGCAGCATAGCTGGAATATCATGCGCACACGCGCTGATCGCCGCCGGCTGGGATGTGGTGGTGCTCGAGAAAACATGCTCTCCCCCGACGGGTTCCGCCACCGGCGCTGGACTGGGTCTCGACCCTCTGGCACAGCAACTCATTGGGTCCTGGCTCAAACAACCCCAAATCCTTCACCCCACCACCTTGCCACTCACCATCGATCAAGTAAAATTCACCTACTTCCATTATTTTTTATCCTGTGCTGTTAATAAGAATTTAAAATTATTAGGGTTGCTCGATTTGATGGAACATAGATATGAAAATGTTACTCTAATTTCGGTTGATTTTGAAATTCATCACAACTTGGGAGGAACTCAAACTCCATTCATTTGAAACCCCTTCAATTCAGAAGCGTGGTCAAGAAATCAAACTTCAATTCAATTTAGACAAACATGAAGTGCTCAAAGTTGAAGATGAAATTGATATGATTCTGCCTTGTATTCATGTTTTGCTATAGAACCAAGCAACAGATGGGGACAACAAAATCAGCAGGATACTCACAAGAGATGAGAACTACAATTTTAGAGCAGCTTTCTGGTCTGATCTGCATAACCTTCTCTACAAAGCATTGCCATCGGATACCGTTCGTTGGGGACATTCGTTTCTCTCCTTTTCTATTCCTGATGACAAATCCTGTGTCAAAGTAAGGGTTAAAAGCTCTCAAACTGGTGATATTATCGATATTGTGGGTGATTTACTTGTGGCAGCTGATGGTTGTCTCTCCTCAATACGTCAGAGCTTCTTGCCTGACTATAAATTGAGGTATGTGAATCGAATTTATTGATGGTAGGAAACAGAGGATTTGAGGTTTTGTTATCTAAAATACAGATTATGTTAGATATTCAGGTTATTGTGCGTGGAGGGGGGTCCTTAATTTCTCAGACAATGAGAATTCAGAAACTATATTGGGGCTTAAGAAGGCTTTCCCTGACCTTGGGAAATGCTTATATTTCGACTTGGCATCTGGAACTCACTCAGTGTTTTACGAGCTATTGAACAAAAGGATCAATTGGATTTGGTATGTGAATCAATTAGAGCCACAACTAGAGGTATACTTGATACTCTCAACTTTATTTGTTTACATTTCTTAATAATGTGATGAAGATTCCATAAAGATATTGATAATTTTTTGGTGGTTAAATCAGGGAAACTCAGTAACCATGAAAGTTAGCAGTGATATGATTGAAAAAATGCATGAAGCAGCAGAGAAGGTGTGGTTACCTGAATTGGTGAAAGTAATACAAGAGACAGAGGATCCTTTCTTGAATGTCATTTACGACGGCGAACCACTGGAACGAATTGTTTGGGACAATGTAGTTTTGATTGGAGATGCAGCTCATCCTACTACTCCTCATGGCTTGAGAAGCACAAACATGTCTATATTGGATTCTGCAGTCCTCGGAAAATGTCTTGAGAAATGGGGCGTCAACAATCTAGCTTCAGCCCTTCAAGAATATCAATCCACTCGTTTGCCGGTCACCTCAGAGCAGGTTCTATATTCACGCAGACTGGGTCGTATCAAGCAAGGTTTAGCCCTACCCAATCGCCAGCCCCTCGATCCCCTTATAGCAAGTGAAGAAGATTGCGAGGAGCTGCAGCAAAAGAAAATGCCTTTTCTGTTAGAAATACCTTCTGTTTTTAAGTAAATGCATAGAAAATTGATTGTTTTAACAACAGTTCTTTATGTGCCTAAAAGGGACATAAGTTATGCTAGTTTTAGCATGAGATCTATGTACTCTATTGAATAGCATGAGGACATCATATGGGAAATGAATAATGGAATTTGCAATAAATCACAACTTTACTTAGTTCAATGATCAGAGATACCTTCTTAAGTTCCTGTTAAAATTGAGAAATAATATTTTATCCACAACTGATATGGAATAAATTCTTAGACAAAGCATGTCACGATCACATGTGCAAGGAGACACCTAGAATAGAACTACACAATCAGTCAATCGTACAAGATAATGAATAATAAAACAAAAAGAAGGGCAATTTTAATTTCAGAGTAGTTTAGAGAATAAAACAACATCAATCAGTTTAGAATTGAAGGCAAATGTAACAAGATACTAGTTCCTAATGTGAAATCATCCATTTCTTTTTCTTGTTTCTCTTGTATTCAAAACTTTACTTCAATGAAGGGAGCAAGGAGGACGGGAAAAGCGGTGGTGGTGGGAGGCAGCATAGCAGGGATTGCATGTGCTCACGCTCTGATTGCAGCTGGGTGGGACGTGGTGGTGCTCGAGAAAACAAGTTCCCCTCCAAGTGGCTGTGCAACTGGTGCTGGACTCGCACTTGACACTGTATCTCTGAACCTCATTGAGCCATGGATTAAACAACCCCAACTTCTCCAGCTGCTCACCTTGCCCGTGGCTATTGAGCATGTATGTCAAATATTTCTCCATTTAAAACCTGCAGAATAGTTTATGGAGGTAGTATGAAATAATAATCATAATTGAGAAATTATAATTCGTGTCTGTTTTCGTTAATTCATAATACTGGATATCTAAATTCCTAGTTCATGCATCCAATTTACAATGTTATTAAAAATGATTTGAAGTTTGATTTTCTTGTTTCATCATCCATCTTTCTCTTCATCTTATCACTGGTCTGTCATAGGAACAAGCAACAGATGGTGACAAGAAAATTACATGGACACTATCAAGAGATGAGAATTTCAATTTCAGAGCATTACACTGGGCTGACCTTCATAGCCTTCTGTACAACTCCTTACCTCCAAACATTGTTCACTGGGGACATCTTTTCTTATACTTCAGCATTTCCGATGATAAAACTTCAGTAAAAGTTCGAGCTGAAGTGCTTGGAACAAATGAAACAGTCGAGGTAGTTGGTGATCTACTCGTTGCAGCAGATGGCTGCCACTCTTCAATACGTAAAACTTTTCTTCCGGACCTGAAACTGAGGTTTGAATACAAACTTTGCAGCTGTTATGTTTTAAATTTCCAGCAGAAATTTGCATAAAACAATAAAAATCTTACTCAGATATTCAGGCTATTGTGCATGGAGAGGAGTCCTTGATTTTTCAGATAATGAGAATTCAGAAACCATAAAGGCACTCAAGAAGGCATATCCTGATCTTGGAAATTGTAATTATTTCGACATAGGATCAGAAGGTCACACTATCCTATACGAGCTAATCAACCAAAGGATCAATTGGATTTGGTATCTTAATCAACCAGAGCCAGATTTTAAGGTACACAGGCACAACGCTTTCTCATAATCTCACTAATCATGGCTTCTCTAAAAGCATAAATCACAAAATCAACCCTCAGGGAAACTCGGTCACCACAAAAGTCAGCAGAGACATGATCGAGGACATGTATAAAGCAGCAGAGAAAGTGTGGATACCTGAGCTGGTGAAAGTAATGAGAGAAACGCGAGAGCCTTTCCTCAACGCCATATACGATTGCGATCCACTCGATCGATTCTATTGGGAGAATGTAGTTTTGATCGGAGAAGCAGCTCACCCCATAAGTCCTCATGCTGCAAGAAGCACCAACATGTCGATACTCGACGCCGCAGTGTTGGGAAAATGCCTTGAAAAAAGGGGTGGGGAGAATGTGGGCTCAGCCCTAGAAGAGTACCAGTCGATTAGGGTTCCAGTGGCTTCAGAGCAAGTTCTTTTTTCACGACGAATGGGGCGTATAAAGCAGCGGTTACCCCTCCCTGATCGTGAGCTCTTTGATCATATGAAAGCAAATCAAGAGGAGAGCACAGTACTGCACCTAAGGAACATACCCTACTTCTCTAGTATGCCATCAATACTGATGTAACAGTATATTCTCGTTTCTTTCCAGCTTTTTATTCATATCATATTGCATATGTTATAGTACTTGAGAAAACCATTCCTCTAATTACCCACTTCTGCTAGTGGTGATCGAATAAATACAATTTAGAAATTAAGGAAAAAAAATATAAACATGACAAATGCGTCTGCCGGGAGTCGAACCCGGGTCTATTGCTTGGAAGGCAATTATCCTAACCGTTGGACTACAGACGCCGCTTTGGTGGGAGGAAACTCAGTAAATATTAAAATAACATTGATGATTGGAAAAATGCAGTGAAATTTAATTTAGCAGGGAAGGTGCTGAATTGGTAAAAGTAAAACGACGAACAGGGGATCCTTTCTATAATGTCATTTATCCGTTTTATTTGGTAATTGTGCTTGTGACATAATTGATGCTAGTTTTAGCATAATATCTGTGTACTCTCTTAGCATGTCACCATTAACTGTGCTAAGAGACACAAGAGAATCGATAATTAAACAAAATGAACAAGTGCCATGAAATTTTTTTAGAGTTTGTGTGGTATGCTATTACGCCGTGGATTAAACAACCCCAGCTTCTCACCTTGCACATGGCTATTGAGCATGTACGTCTCAAATTTATCCATTCAAAACCTGCACAAACTGTGTATATATAGTTTATGGATGACAGGAGGTAGGATGAAATCCAGCTTAAAATTGATGATACTGGGAAATGGAGAATTCAGGTGGTAATACAAGAGAATATTCAAACTCACCACTTTAAGGAATCCACCAAAGAGATTAGAGAAAACTCATCACCTTATGGAGGAATCCATGAAAAGGTTAAGAGGGAAATAAGAAAAAAAAATCCTTCTCGAAAAGATAATTTTACCTATGAATTCACTCTCTGCCGAAACATTCCAAATACATGGCTTCTAGACCTTCTAAATACTTAAGAAATTGACTTTGACTAAGGTGAATACATGCATAACATCCAGATACTAGTTAAGGACAAAATTCATCATAAAAAGAAGTTTGAGAGACAAAAATTGGAAATGAACATTTCGGCCTCACCTGCCACCTTTCAGAAAAGAATCATAATTTCTTCTAGAAAGCTCCAAATGACCTCTCGTTTGGGCCAATTGATACTACACATGATGGGCGTCAAAACCATATATGTCATTCTGCCCCATTCAGCCCGAGTTAGAGCAGTTTAATACTTAAAGTTGATCCAACTGCATTTCCGATGATAAAAGTTCGAGTTGAAGTGCTTGACCAAATGAAACGATCAAGATAGTTGGTGATTTACTGGTTTCAGCAGATGGCGGCAACTCTTCTATACGTAAAACTTTTCTTCCAGACCTTAAACTGATGTTTCAGTAAAAACTTTGCAGTTATTATTTTAAAAAAATTTCAGCAATTATGCTTCCTCCAAAAATATATAGAACAATAAATCTTAATCAACCAGTGTCCAATTTTTAAGGTACATTGCCTTTTCAAAATCTCATTCCTCATTCAAATCATAGGTTTCTCTATATAATCTGAGCATAAATCACAAAATCAACCTCAGGGAAACTCTGATCACTACTAAAATTAACAGACATATGATTGAGGACATGTAAGCAGCAGAAAAAGTGTGGATACCTGAACTGGTGGAAGTGATGAGAGAAACGAGAGACCACTTGATCAAATTTCTGTTGGTACAATGTAGTTTTGATTGGAGAAGCAGCTCACCCCATAAGTGCTCATGCTGCAAGAAGCATCAAAACTTGATGCCACAGTGTTGGGAAAATATCTCCAAAAATAAGGGGGGGTTGGAATCTGGGCTTAGCCCTCAAAGATATCAGTCTATTAGGCTTCCAGTGGCTTCAGAGCAAGTTCTGTTTTTCACAAAGAATGGGCATATAAAACAAGCCATATCTTGAGCTATTTGATCATATGAAAGCAAATCAAGAAAGTGGAGTACTTCACCCAAAGGATATACATTACTCCATGGATAATGATGTAACAGTGCATACTGATTACTTTCCATCTTTTGCTTTAGTTCATTTTGCATGTACGATAACATTATACATATGGTGTAGTTCCTCTAGTATACATAACAAGTACGATCTTGAGGTACTCTTATATATATATATATATATATATATATATATAAGTATCAAGGATTTATCTTTTAATTTGCCCAATGTAAACAGCAATGAGAAAATTTCATCGAATCCTGATGAGTGATGAGTCATACAAGAACTACTCCAAATCAAAACCCAAAACCAGCAAGTATAATCGCCAATACACTTTCCAATTCTCTTAGGAGGTGTTTTATTTCATGGATTAGGATGAATTAAGTCTCTGCTCCCAAATAAAATTGTATTTGATTTCTAAAATTTGAGCTAAGATTAAAATCCTTGCAGCCGTACAAAAAATTGATAATTTGATCTTAACTATTACATTGAATTAATTTTTTAAAAAAATCATAAATACCAAATACATATTATTTTAAAATTAGAATTGTAATCAATACAATCCAATAAAATTCTATACTACTCAATCAATCAATTTAGAAACCAAACACCTCCTTAATACCCTTCAAATTCAGAATTCAGATTAATAAAAATAAATAAAAATGGAGATTTCAACATGAAACAAAACCTGGCATAGCCATATATAAAAACCGACTTGAATTGATGATATTTAAAGAGCGAGAGAGGACATGAGACCGTTGATAACGGATCAAATCGGAACCTAGAGCACCTCTCATCTCCAAACCTCCATTCTTTGATAGCCAAAGATTTTTGCGTGGATGCACATTCGTACTAACAAACAATTTCCGTCATTCATTGGAGATGAAATCACGCAAAAATCCTTGGCTACAGAGTTAAAATGAGAGAATTGGGGATCGGAGGAGGCCCGGTCGATGCGAACCGGTTTCAGCGGATCCAGGTTCTCTCTGGTTCACCGTGCTTTGTTACAGAGATGAAGACATTCTGTTTTTCATTTTCTTTTTTGGACAGTTTCTGATGATGAGTTTTAAAATTGAATTATACCGATTAAAAAAAATGGAATTATAGCTGGGGCGGCATTGCCTCCGGTTTCTTTCATCAAGTTGTTACCTTTTCGTGCATAATAAGTCGTCTTTTTATTGGGTAAGATTGTATCCAACTATTTTTTAAATAAATAAATATTACACCCTCCGTTTGATAAATAAATAAAATAATATGTAAAATTATATTATTAAAATAATAAAATTATTTGGATTGGATGTAAAAGTAATACTCCCTCCGTCCCAACATTTTCTTCATAGGTGGAGTTTCACGCATATTAAAAAAAAATGAAGTATGTGAGTGTGAAGTTAAATAATAAAATATAAAAAAGTGTACTTTATTGACTTTTGTAAGTGTGAGTTGTTTCCTTTTTTGGGGTGTGAAGAAAGAGTTGGGACGTCCATATAAGGAAAGTGTGAAGTTTATCTTGGGACAGAGGGAGTAATATTTTATATAAATAAGTGAACACTGTGATAATTGTAGGACAGGTGAAAAAAGAAAGTGTGAAAATAATTATGGAGCGGATGGAGTATTTGTTTGTAAACAAAACAAAATACAGAAACAAAGAGTGATAAATTGCAAAAAAGTTAAAGAAAATACAGTTGATGTGTAATGTATGTTTGAATTAGTAAGATCATTCACAAATGTTAGAAACTTTATTTGATAATAAGAGCTTCAGATTGATTAGAATGTCTTAACAAATTATTAGCCAAATCTAGATTTTCCTATAAACAACACAAATCATATAACTATATAGTAATTGCAGAAGCAAAAATAAAATATGTCTTCATTGTATTTTCAAAATTCATTAATTATCCACAATTCTTATCACGCAATTAACACTCTTTCTTCATTTGATTTAAACCGAGCTCAAGAGAAAAATTAAAAAAATTCAATTTAGGAGAGGTAATAAAAAGACAATCTAAACCTAAAAAATAAAATGATCTAAAAAATAATGTGTATTTTATATATCATAAACTTTTATTTTTACACTGGGCCCTAATTTTTAAAATTTTAATTGGATTCAGTTAATGCACTTTCCTTTGTTAATTTTAACCATTTCATTTTTTATTTTATTAGTATTTTATCCATGCATTGCACGAATTGTTATGATAAAATAAATATGATGATAATTTTATTAAAATTATTTTCACCCTGTTGTCTGTATTATTTTTTATATATCATTAGTTTTCATTGTCAAAAATTTTGTATATGTATTATGATCATTTTTATCTTTTAAAGTATTTTTTATAAATTACCATTTTTCTACTGTTATTACTCTGAACATAGGCCATAACTGAAAATTGATCTCCTCAAAAGATGTCCTATCATCCAATCTTTATCAGAATATTGTTGCACAGATCTAATCGAGTAATTTATGTTTCCACAACTGCATAAAATAGGCACTATATATATGAATTTTATGATCTACCTACCTACTAATCTTTTTCATTTTTTTTCTAATATATGAATTTTATGAAATAGATAACATATATCACGATTATAACCATAATTGATGCCAAAATTCAATGAAACTCATATTTTTAAAATAAAATTTTTAAACTCAACTCATAAATTACTACCAATAAAACACATTATTTTATAACATTAAAATTCATATTTATGATTTGAAATTATTCGTCGAAATATTTTACTACTACTGTATTGTATTTTCATATAATATGGTCCATTTATAAATAATGAGTATAAAAATTTTAATCATATTTACTCGAATTTAATGTTTCTTTTAGTTCTTTAAATAGTCCTCACTTATACTCTTCAATTTTAAGAAAAAATTTGATATATTATTTACTTTTAATGATTTTAACACACAAATTATGTATTATTATTTTTTTAAAAGTAAAAATAAATTACTGAGTAAAAGTTTTCCTTTTAAAATATTACATTAAATTTTCAAATGATTTAGAATATATTAAAGACAAAATAATATATAAAAATACAAAATATTAAACCTTTTACCTTCAACCACTAAAATCATATCATTCTATAAAAAAATTAATAAATTTTTTTGGACTCAATTTGAAGAGATGAGGAAGATTATATATAACCCAAGCTACATACGTAGTGCTTGAAAATGTTTTTAATTAATAGTATTGGGTAATTAAGAACTTCTTCAACAATTAATAAACAATCGTCAAAGAACCACTTTTGTTCACGCTTCTGATTTTCATCTTAAATGTTAAAAGTTAAAACTGATTAAATATGAATGAATCACTTTTTAGAATTGGTAACATCACACCAATAGTTCATATTAATTCATACAATTAAGATCATAAAAAATTGCATGTCATTAACCAAACATCACACAATTATTCCAAGATAAATACGTAGAAAATTAGAAATCATACAACAGTACAAAGAAAAAAAAACAGATTAAACAACAGCCAAGCACAACATCTAAGGGCTTAAAAACAGAAAATTGAAACATGATAAACAAAGGATCATCTACTGAGCTTCCTTCTCCAGTTCTTTTCAGATGAAGCTAGGAAGTTTGATTCTGATGCCTTTGAGATGAACATCACCATTTTTATCCAAATAGCCAAGGATTTTTGCGTACTCTTTGATATGGGGGCGATATAGAGTCGCCCCCGTGTAGACTCCATCCGCGAAAATCATCAGATGAGTAGGGATGGAGTCGTCACGGCACAACTTTGAAATCTTCAACACCTTCATTTCACCGGGCTTTACACCGATGATTTTCTTGAACTTGTCGGGCCTATCCGGAGGCTGGAAAACCCGAATTTCCATCTCAACTTCCGACTTGTTAACAAAAACAGAACACTGAGATCCCATAATTATTTCACTATTAATGTTAGTCTGAAAAAATTAGTCTTGGAGAGGGCTGCCTAGTAATTGAACTATGACATGAAATAGATGCAATCAATTCTATGAAAGCCTCATCTTTTTGTACTACTCATTTGTACACTCATCTTCAACATTTTGTTAGCGAGGAAAACTAACAACATTTCTTGTCACATTTGCAGAGCTTAGTCATCAACATACCCAAATAATGTATTTAATTCACTGATTGATGGCTGCCTAATATTTTACGGAGGGAATTGCACTTTTGAACCCATTTTAAACTGATCCCAAATATTTTAGATTTAATCAGATTTCCTTTTTTTTTTTCTTTACATAAATGGTCTCAAAAGACTTAAAAAATAAAATACAAAATTCATCCAATTTTTTATAAAGAAAAAAAGGAAATGAGACCAAGTCTGAAATGGTTGGGACCATTTTGAAAAGGGTGTGATTTTCTCTTTTATCATTCAATAATTAGATTAAATGAGGTAGAAAATTCATGTTTCTTTTGGCAAGCAATTTCTTATAAAAAAGAAATTGAGGCAATATTGTTGTTACCAGGTTTTATGCTTCAATACTGAACTAACATCAGCTCATGAGTTCTTCATTTCCCCATCAATTAAGGGGGGAAGTTTCCCCCTTCCACACACAATCAAATGACACACAAATCCACATGTGCATGCACTACTAAACCAAGACCAAAATCAGACAAGAAAGTGGTAAAGATTTAACATAATGGCTGAAGTTTCATTAATCTGCAAACGAACTGTGATCAGCACTAAGCCAGTTGAACCAAGAAAATGGATCCCTTTATCAGCTCTTGATCGGATCATGGAGAATCGCCATCTCCGAATGGTGTTCTATTACAAGTTCCCAACAGGGAGAAAAGCAGGGGAGGTCACTAGAAAGCTGAGAGAGTCGATATCCGAGACGCTGTCCGCTTATCCAAAAGTTATAGGACGATTAGTGAGGACCGCAGAGGGTCACTGGGCGATCAAGTGCAACGACGCGGGGCTAAGAATGGTGGAGGCACGAGTCGACTCAACGGTTGAGGAGTGGCTGAAGAATGTTGATGGAGAAAGGGAGCTCAAGCTTGTTCATTGGGAGGATATGTTTCATAACCCTTACTTTTGGTCTACCTTTTATGTGCAAGTGTGTATGATACTGATGAAGTTAATTTTGTTGGCATTATGTGGGAAAATCTTCATAAAATTGACACTAATTACAAATTGGTTCTGTCGTAGGAAAAAAAAAAAAAATTTAAAAAAAATTATATTTTTGTGCAAATATTATGAACTAATTTGTAAATATAGCCACTTTTATGAACTAATATGCAAATGTCCCGCTGTAGATTATGTGCTATTGATGATTTTGTTGAAATCTGTAGATTACAGAGTTTAGAGATGGTGGATTAGCAATCGGTTTGAGCTGCACGAGCCTCGTCTCGGATCCTATTTGCGCGACAATGGTGATCAAAGCATGGGCCGATATGACACTGAAGGCTGAGATTAGTTGCCCACCTCTGTTCCTGCCTCTGCCCTCTAAAAGTGGAGACGAAAAAAGCACGAAAAACGAACCTTATGCTCGTCTGATCGAGGATTACGAATCAGTAGTAGAGCAAAGAGATGCAGTATCAGATGCAAAGGAGACTACTATTAGTCTTCATTTCAATCATGAAATGGTGATGAGTTGCATTGCCATGGCTAAGGCGCGCGATGATGAGACGAGCCCAACGCCGTTTGAGGCCCTGACCGCGCTCTTTTGGACGCGTATTAGCAAGGCGAAGGGCACCAAATTAACTGGCCTAATTGACATTTCTTTATGTTTGGACATGAGGGAAGTGTTGGCCTTGGAAAGGGGCTTTTTTGGTAATTGCATGGTGTATAAAGGTGTTCGAGGTGATGGAGCTGATGTAGACGACGTGGCTAAAGCCGCGGCGTTGATCAAAGATATGGTTTCAAGAATCGACGGTGATGAGGTCGTGGAGTTGATCGAGTGGATGGAGAGCGAAAACTGCGTAAATCCTGCATGCATGCATGGTTCTCGTCTGATTAGTGTGAATTTAGAGAATGTGGATTCATATTCTGCTGTTTTTGAAGAGAATGCCGGGTTGCTAAGGGCGTCATACTATGTCGGACCGGGGTTTGGAGCAGGTCGGGTTATCGTACTTCCGTCGCCGGACCGGGATGAGCCGTGCAGTAGAGTGGTTGAAGTTACACTTCCGGAAGATGAAACTGAGAAGCTTCTAGAAGATGCATTGATCAAAAGAGTTGGTCCAAGTATTTTGATGGGGTTGAACAAAGGTCTCTTAGATGGATCTTTTATAAGATGTAGTAATTGATGTGGTGATGTATATATAGTGTCTAAACAAATCTTGGAAATTTCTATGGAATTGTGATTCTAAAGGGAAATTAAACTTATGCAATAATGTAAATTTAATTGACATTTTTGTATTTTACACAAATTAAGAAAATCGTTTAATATGTAATGATATCTGCCCCATAGTTAAAGAGGATTTTTTATGATGTTAAGATTAGATTAGATTGTGGTCTTAGTTGTTAGAGAAAAATCAACTTGTATTTATGTTTCACTCAAGAGATTGGTCTCTCTAATTTTGTTGTGTTATTTTTCATACTCGTTTGCTGTCTTGCATGTGCGGATTAAATACCTTTTATTTTCGAATAACTATAAAATTTAGGAAAACATCGAGTAATACTTTGTAGGTTCCAATAAATAATTTATGACCATTTATTACATATAAGTAGCTATACTATTTTATAAAATGAAAAAATTGAAAAATTATTAATAAATGACCCTTAAGAAAACAAAATGATTAGATATTTTGAAACACTTTTTTAAAATAAAACAGCCGTTAAATCGAAATGAAACAAAATAGTTTGATGAGTAAATTTTTTGTGAAACCATTGTATGATGTCAGATCAATATAAAATATTTCATGTAATTAAAATATTGTTACTTTTTAAAATGATAAAGTTTTAACAAAAATTGTATTTTTTTTTAAAAAAAATAACTATCCCCTTCATTTAATATTTTCTCCATTTCTTCCATTTTTTTTAATATCATGGGTCCCATACATAATTAAAATAATTAATAAATATATAAATTTATGAAACCATGATAATAAATTAGATTTATACTAAATAGAGAAAATATTAAATGGAGGGGGTCCAATTCCTTTGAAAATAGAGAAGTGAAAAATATCAAAATCGGTGAGGTACATTCGGTTACAGAATACATGGGAGTGTGCGTGATTATGATATTTGGGAAAAAAATATTAAATAAAAATAAAAATGAAATTCTGCGTCTGCCGGGAGTCGAACCCGGGTCTATTGCTTGGAAGGCAATTATCCTAACCGTTGGACTACAGACGCTTAGGTGAAAATGTCTGGGTTTATGAAATTTCCTGGACTCCTCACCCAAATGACCCTCAATGCATGCATTTGAACCTTCAGTGGGAACAAATTATTTCAAATCAGCTTGAATCTTTTCTGTGACCCATTCTTCCGTTGTAGTGGCAGATCACATGTTCCTTATGTACTTTCCATCTCCACTTGTCTTTATCCTCGTATTTCGGTATTGGTCTATCAAGTACAGAGATTATTTCATTAAGAATATGTTTGTTTTAAAGGATAAATTTATCTATTCGCCATAAATATACATACTTAATGAAAGATAGTTTTATTCTTTAAAACAAACACATAATAAGAGGAATATTTCTTTTCTCTCAGACAATTCATCATCTAATTCTACACTCTTTTCTTCTATTCTCCCATCTCACTCTCCCAAGTCAACTTATTGATTTTCAGATTATACAATTTAGGAAATTCACTCCTCAAAGATGACTTTCTATTACATAAAATTTTTTATACGTCTATAACTATATAAAAACAACCACATCTGTCGAATGTGAAAGATATTTTTCGAGCAAGTGAAATACGTATTTGCTTTCTAATTTTTATATGTCTAACATCGAATTTCTATGACTAAGTGATTATCGTGCTTTGTACAGAATACTTATCTTAACTTGTGAATTAAGTATTCTTCAAATAAATCTAAAAGTGTAGAACTCTTCAAATGGGAAATTCATACACAGGTTCGAAGACTAAAAATGAAAAATACTTAATCCATTGCCCACACCTAAACGAAAGAACATGCGTGTAGAATGGTCAATATTAACTAAACCTGATTAAGCTACTAATTGATTCATAATTCTATCATATTACATTTTTCAATGTGTTATTGCCCATTAAATTCTTGTTTAAAACAAATGTTAGTTTATGAATAATGCCAATTCAGAGTTTGAAAAATGATAAAACTATTCCTTTAGGACTTAAAAGATCATTTCTATATATCCATTCAAAATATGAAAGATAGAGCATACCAATTTAGGGCTAAAAAATATTAAGACCATGTTTGTATGTTCTAATTTATATTTATTTATTTATTTATATATTTTCATCTTTTAATTAGTAGCCTATCTAAATGACCCTAAAATTTATTATAAATGGTACATGTGAAATAATTTTGTAGAGAGCCAATGACCCGTAAACTTAATTGACAGATACTCTCTTTGTTCAAGATAATTTTCACATTTTTAACATGCACGTTCCAACTTTTATTTACACAAAAAAAAAAACTATATTCATAAAAATTAATAAAATATATATTTTATACTTGATTATTTAACTTTACATTCTTCACTTTATTTTAATATGCATGCAAGTCAATCTATAATTATAAATCCTGTGATAAAAGGGAGTATTATTTTAATATATACGACGATCTATAATGTTCCCTCCGTCTTAGAATTTGTTTCATAGGTTGATTTGCATAAATATTAAGATAAAATAAAGTAGGTGAGTGTGAAGTTAAATAATAAAATATGAAAAACGTATTTATTAATTTTTGTGAGCGTGGGGTATTTCTTTTTTTTTATGTGAAAAAAAAGTTGTAACGTCCATATAAAAAAAATATAAATATTATCTTGAAAAAAGAGTTTTAACATTTGAAATATAATTAAGCATAAAAATTCCAAAATAGCATAAAGGATCTTTCGTGAGGAATAAAGAGTTTATATGAAAGTGGGATTTGTCCATTAGCTAGGTTGGATTAGGTGGGTATGAGTTCATCGATCATACTTTAAACTATAATTTTTGTAATAAACAAGGGCATTATTAATTACGTCCAAATAATGATAATATATAATAAATAAGCAAGAATATTAACGAATAAGATTCCTCCGTAAGTCAGACAAATTAATAATGAGCTAGTAAAAAATGGTTAAGAGGCTGAAGGTTTTGAAAATTAATAATATTAAATATTTATTTTCTAAATTATATATTCCATCCATCCACAAAATTAATTTTTACTAGAGAAGAATTTAATAAAAATCAGTATTATAATAAAATAAATAGATAAAGTAACTGAAATCTGAAGGTATTTTGAATTCGAATTTTTATTTGTGAGTGTAGATTATTTTTTAAATAAAAGAAATTGTGAACAAATAAAAAAGAAAATTAAATATTCTCCCGTCCCACTATAAGTTGCTTATTTTGTTATTTTCGTCTGTCACATTATATGTTGCTCATACCATTTTTAAAAATAAAATAACAATATTAATTATATTCATACACTTCTCTAATACTCTTCTCTCTCCATTTTTCTAATACTCTTATCTCTTCATCACATTACTTGTATTATATCAATATTTTTATATTTTTTTTAATAGTAGACTCAAAAATCAATGAGCAATATATAAAAGATCGGAGGGAGTAATAATTTCGTTGACGATGGAACTATATAGCAAATTTTAGTTCAATTCATGATTGACCGAAATTCTTAAAGCTAAAAAAATTGAATCAAATTAATATCAAACTTTGAGAACAATATTAATCCAAAATCGAATCTAACTCATATTTTGGTTCTATACTAATTTGATTTTCGGTAAGTAATCGGAATATGCTCACCTTAGATATGGGTCTGAATGTGTAAGAGAGTATATTTAAAAAAAAAAAAAAAGTTTATTTTTAATTAAAATTTGTGTTTTCGTATTTTTTATACGAAAGATATTTTTGCCTAAAAAATACTACTTTCATTCTCAAACAATCTGCACGATCGATTTTTTGTAAATTCTATTGTACATCTAAGTGCATGGCATGCACTTGGATTTTAATTTTAATTTTGACTTTAATTTTGAATTTTTGAAAACACGCACTACATATCGCACTATATATTTTTTTGGCAATTAGGGTATTATTAGTAATTTGTTCTTCGGATATTATTACTTGTTCTTAGGGTATTATATATTGTTCTTGAGTATTGTAAATCAACCAGGTCTGGAAAATATCATGAATGAGAACTAATATTGCAGTGCTTCAATAGAGAGGTTATTATAAAATTTTCAACAAGTAATTGTTTTAAGAGTAGGTCTCCTATGAAATATTGCACCGTGTAATATGCTACTAAAATTGAAATTTTTAAATATTCGCGGGTCAACAGGGTCAAAGTAACAAAATTCACGGATCTTGATCGGGTCGGGTCGGATTTGGGCAATTTTCAAATTTCAGGATTTTCGCTCTCAGTTGGTGATACTGTATGAGTAAATCTATGTTACTATAAGGTCAAATGTGTGCTACTGTAAGAACAAATATTATTTTTTTTATATATATTCATTCGTTTTTGTAGAAACAAACATTTTTAATATAATGTAAAATTAATATATGTGTTAGTATAAGAAAAAATATTAGTTTTTCATAAATAATTATTGATTTTATAGAAATCATTATTTTTTAAGATGTAGTAACACACATTTTACCTTACAGTAACACACATATGTTTATGTAGTATACATTCTGGGACTTTCGAGATATAATAACACATGCAAGATATTATACATTAACAACATATTATCAACATAAAAATCAATAAAAAATAAATTAAAAAACACATATTTGTTCTTTTAAAATATATATTATCCTTATAGTTACTTTAAAAGTACAAAAAAATAATTTTTTAAGATGTAGTAACACACATTTTGTCTTACAGTAACATACATATGTTCATGTGGTATACATTCTGGGAGTGCCGAGGTAGTAACACATTTAAAGTATTATTACATTAACAACATAAAATTAATAATAAAATAAAAAATAAATTAAGAAACACTTGTTCTTGAAAAAATACATATTATCCTTATAATTATTTTTAAGATGTAGTAACACACATTTTGCCTTACAATATCATATCTATGTTCATGTAGTATACATTTTGGGACTGACGAGAATTTTCCTTAAAAATTTTATTGGATCCAATTTGACCCGCTAAGGATCCGCGAATTTTTATTTGGGTGCATGAGTCGGGTATGGTACACTATTGGATATTAGAATTTGTGTTGTTTTAATGTTTGCAAAATGGTAGCATCTTTAGTGCTGATATGGACCAGGGTGGGAATAAGTCACATTCATTCTATACTCATTGCTGAGGTTTGTTTTCAATCATAATAATATATTTGCTATGCAATATGTAATACTCCCTCCGTCCCAAAACTACTTTCACACTTTTTTTATTTGGACGTCCCAACTCTTCTTTCACACACTAAAAAATGAAACTTTTTTCTCTAACAAAAGTCAACAAAATACACTTTTTCTTATTTTATTATTTAACTTTACACTCACATATTTACTTTTCTTTGGTTCGCGTGCCCGGAACTACTATGAAAGTAGTTTCGGGACGGAGGTAGTATTACTTTTTGGTATTATTAATTGTTCTTGGAGTATTGTATATTATTTTTGGGTATTGTAAATCAACTCAAGCCTGTAAAATATCATGGATGAGAACTAATATTGCAGTGCTTCAATAGAAAGATTATTATAAAATAAAGGCAACATAAATTACTTATAAACTTGCCACAAACAAGTAGTTCTTATCTTGGGATGTAAAATATATCAATATGTGAAGAAATGGGAGTATATCACTGTGCAAGAAAAGAAAAAGGAGCAGCCATTTTTTTATCTTTCAATATTCTTAGAAAATTCCTCGCCACTCTTCACACACTCAAACATAGTTAAAATTTAACGATTTTCTAATTAAATTTATTTTGAGTTGAAATTTATTGGAAATTGAAGTGTAATGAACATCTTAAGTTAAATTTTATTGGTTAAATTTTCATGTTCATGATTTATTTCTTTTTTATGTTATGGGTATGGATGAGTTGTTCTTGGGGTATTGTGAATTATTCTTGGGGGTATTTACTAAAACTTGTTCTTGATGTATTTACTTAGACTTGTTCTTGGGGTATTGTGAGTTGGTCTTGGGGTATTGTAAGTTGGTCTTGTGGTATTGTGATTTGTTTTTTTAGTATTTTGTTTAGAGTTATTCTTGAGTATTGTAAATTATTCTTGATATATTATAATTTATTCTTGAGGTATTATAATTTGTATTTGGGATGTTGAGGGTTAGATGAAAGTTAATTGCAAATTAAATCTCAAACAACTAATTAGTCAAATTCATTGAACAGTTCAACAAAATCAATTTTTTAATATTCCTATTAATATTCTTCATTCTACGAAGATAATTTTAATTTGATAACTATTCAATCATCTTCGCATTGACTATATCTCTCTAGTAAATAATTTTAATTTGATAACCACAGTTTACTTTGAAATTGAAATCTAATTAAATAATCTTTGCATTGACTAATTTTCGCGCGGCCTTCATATCTCTCGCGGCACCACAGTTTACTTTGAAATTAAAATCTAATTAAGGATGCATGTCATGCACCCTAGTGCACACGAGACATACTCTTATTTTTTTATAGAGATTTTAGTAAAAAAAAAAAGATTAAGTGAATTGAAAACAATATATTTTTGTTAAAATTTATAGTGAATGAGATGTAATTTAGGTTGGGTTTAGATATTATCATTTTCAATACAAAATAAATTGAAAATGAACGAATTTGAAAATTTATGGATTTCGAATGACATGGTTTTACTAACTATTTAAAATTATTCTAATTTAAATTAAAATCAAAGCTAAGTATTTGAAATCCATTCATTTGAATATCTTATCCAAACAAATAGAGTGAATTTAGATTGTGGATTAAAAATTCATGTCCAAAACTTCTCCATTCAAACACAAGTTAAAAAAAAATTGTGGGGAGTGAATAGTGAGCTGTGCAGGGTGTTTAGGGACAAGAGAGGTGGATAAACAAAGAGAATATTTGACTAAACTTATTTTTTACATCTTAGAAATTATTTTAAAATTTTATAAGATGTTATTGAGCAACTTATAAGTTATTAAAGTGTTTGACTAATATAATTTATAAATATTTTGATAAGTTACAATATTTTTTAATTTTAATAAAAAAATTATTTTTTATGTTGAAATGGAAGTTGGAGTGTGCTGGCAGGGTCCACGGTTAGGAGGGGCACGACAGGGCGAAAGTGATGATAAAAATAAGGGAAAAATATTTTTTTTGTCCTGTAAGTTTGCCTCTTTTTGATTTTGGTCCTACTAACTTTCAAATTTTGATTTTCGTCCTGTAACTTTATCTCCTTTTGATTTTGGTCCTATTAACTTTCAATTTTTTTTATTTTCGTCCTATAACTTTGCGCCTTTTTTATTTTGGTCCTATAATTTTACCTCTTTTATACATGAATGGGGTGCCATAGGACCAAAATCAAAATGAGGTAAACTTACAGGACGAAAATCAAAATTTGAAAGTTAATAGGACCAAAATCAAAAGAAGGTAAAGTTACAGGACAAAAATAATAATTTTCCCTAAAAATAAATTGGGATATTTCAATTTAAATTTTTACCTTATAAATTGTAAGGAACTTTTTTTTATAATCTTATACACAGTTAAATATTTCATTTTACCAAATATTTTAAGAACTGTACTTTTAGGTGGTGTTTGGTAGGGGATATAAGAGATATAATATGAATTTTTGTACTGACTTATCTTGTTTGGTAGGAGGTACAAATTTTATGTTGACCCGTTTTTTATATGGCCGACCCTGTAAAAGAAGAGGTCATAGTACACCCTTTTCACTGTTCGCAATGTAATAAATTATCTCACCTTTTACACCTTATAATTTTTGTATGACTTGAATAGTAACTTTTGTTCTTATATATCTACATATTACACTCTACCAAATGAAATTATTTTTTCTATCTCTATATTATGCCCTACCAAGTGAGATTACTTTTTAGGACTAATTTTATATAATTTTTCTATTACACCCTATCAAATAACATTATATGGATTTTACTTACAAAATTTCTAACTCCTAATATTACCTACCAATCATCCCCTCACGAACTCTTTTTAGTAAAGCTTAAAGAATAATCCAAGTTCATAAATAGCACCAAATTAAAGATTATCAATATCTTTTCACTCAACTAATAAAAGATTCTTAAAAATGTCAGGTATATTACAAAATAAAATGCGTACAAAATTTACTGATTTCTAGAAATCAAGACTTTTAAATCACGCAGCCAGGCAAAATATGGTAATTATCAAGTACGGAAATTTTAGGGAATCCCAGTGACAATTACTTTATATATATATAATGAGTAGTATTTTACTAGTTTTTTTTTTTTTTTTTAAAAGACAAATTTTATTGCAAAGGGAGTACAGGGGGTACTCAAATCCTTACAATGTCAGGTGTTGTTCACATCTACATAGCCATCAACTTAACCAACTTACAATACTATAATTTCAAAACTAAGGATTCACCCTACTCTTCTTTTAGCACTTGCCGCATCAGCTTATTTTCCCAATAAATCCCTCGAATTCATACGCCAATCCTCAATCGGGATATCTCTAAATACAGTAGACTTTCCTGAAATCCACGATCAAGATCTCCCAAATATTTTCTCAGTTAATCTAATTACATTTGTAGATGCTCCATTAAAAACTACATCATTACTCAAATTCCATTTTATTAGTTATCTTGTGTTATTTTTAAAATCAAAGACAATAAATAGGTTGGGTTTGTGTTAAAATTAGTATGGAAACAGCTGTGTGTAAGTGAACATGGACACAAAATAAGTAAGAAAGCGTGTAATTGTGATCAAATTTTAGCATTTAATAAATGATACTTTAGTTGACTTTGGACCGACAAATCTTCTTAGGATTCAACGTGATTTAGTACACGTGGTTTAGATCGTTAATATTAATCATCTCCATAATTTGGACAACTATTTACATGCTTAATTATAGTAACACATTTTATTACAAAACTACCGATAATCATTATCCGAAATCATCTATTGAAAAGAAAAATAAAATTATAATAAATTGTAACTAATACTCCCTCCGTCCGAATATTTTCTATTTTGGTATGTCCCACAAAAAATTTGCATATCCAAAAGTAGAAATTATTTATTAAACTCAACTCTCACAACACACATATAATATTCATAAAAATATACTTTTTATACCTTTTTTTAAAACCCGTGCCCAAAAAACACCGCAATGTCTTCTGGGATGGAGGGGGTATATTTTAAGAAAAATTGATAGTTACTTTTAATAAATAAAATATCATCAAAAAAGTTCAATAAATGCCACAATATTTTTAAGAAAAGTGAGAGATATTTTTGATAAAAAAATTATTATTATTTTTCAAATTTTTAACAATGATAATTTTTTAATTAATAGACGATATTTTTTTATTTTGATTGATAAAATTGTAATTTAAACATACTTTTCAATAATAAATAATAAAACTCTAATCATTTGAGTTATACCACTTCCAGTAAATTAGCCATGACATAATTAACAATACGGTACTCATACAAGTTTAGATTCAGATTTGTAGTTGATGATAAGCATCGAAATGAACTTGTGTTGTGTAGCAAGTGAAATGTCATATTAATGTGATGTAGATTTCTAAATGATTCGAATTGATGCAAGGGATGATATCATCTTATGTAAGATGCTAATACTTTTTAAAGCGACACTTTGTATTAAAAATATGACAACAATTTACGTCGCATAGTATAAAATCGATCAAATTAAAAAAATAAAATTATAATACAATATAACAATAATTTTTTCAACAAAAAAAAATGTTAAGTTATTTTTAATAAAAATATTATTCCATCTATCTATTAGGTGTTTTCACTTTTGGAATTGCACACTTTTTTTAAAAAAATAGAATGATGTGTAAAATTATATTATTAAAATAATGAGATTAGTTGGATTGAATGTAAAAGTAATGATATTTGATGTAAATATGTGAATATTGTAAGGATAAAATTAAAGTAACAATTTCTATTTATAGAGTATAAAAATAATTGAGGGACGGACGAAAAAAGAAAGTGTGAAAACAATTTATGGGACGGGGGAGTATCACTTTTTGTTAAAACTTTAGGGGAAATTACAAAATGGTTCACAATTTCTATGTAGAAAAAATTTATATTTTTTTTACAAATATTGTAAACTAATTTATAAATATAGTTATTTTTTTTAATCAATATGCAAATGCCCCAAAACTTTATCATCACTTTTTAAAAGTAACAATATTTTAGTTAGTAAGTGACACATTTTAAATTAAAAGTGAATCAAACAATATTAATTTTATAATATGAGATAGTCTTATACAGATTTACTCTTAAAATTTACCTTTTTTTATTAAAAATATACAAGTTGTTTTATAAAAATAATGGTATGAGTAAATGAATGTTATTTTCATACTAGAAACAAGATATGGCTCTTAAAAATATAACTTATTACCTCAAATATGTAATAAATATCAATTCATCGCATTAAAAGATATTACCAAAATTCAGATGACCAGAGGTCAGTTTTGAACTTTTGTAAAATCGATGGTACTCGTAGAAAACCAAAGTGCTTTTATCGGGGGTAGACAAATCTTGGACAATGTTACTATGCTAAATGAAGCTATAGATGAGGCAAGAAAAAAGAAGGTAGAACTGGTGTTTTTAAAGATAGACTTTGCAAAGGCCTACGATTCGGTGGATTGGGTATTTTTAGAAACAATGATGGAGAGGTTCAATTTTCACCAGAAATGGAGAGATTAGGTTATGAAGTGTATTAAAACTGTTACTGTTTCAGTACTAGTTAACGGTAGCCCCTCGGGAGAGTTTCAGTTGAGTGTCTTAGCATCTTGATAAAGAGGCGACTGATTCTGGCATGTTTGAAGCTGCGGAAATTGGGAGAGAAAGAATTAGAGTGTCACATCTCCAATTTGCAGACGATACAATTATGATCGGGTCTGCAGGCCTTGAGAATGCTCGGGTTATAAAACGGATTCTTAGAATATTGGAAGTCACCTCAGGGCTGAAGGTTAATTATGATAAATGCAGTATCATTGGGGTGCATGTGGAAGAATCAAAGCTGAATGAAATGGCTGATATCATTGGGTGTAAAGTTGAAAAACTGCCTTTTTCTTATCTCGGAATTAGAGTAGGGGGGGTTCATGGCCCGGTGGCCATGTGGTCTGGAGTGGTTCAAAAGATCAAGAAAAGACTCAAGTGTTGGGAAGATAGAAAGCTCTCATTTGGTGGCAGAATCACTTTATTGAACTCGGTTCTCTCGGCTCTACCTACGTTCTACCTATCTTTTTATAAAATTCCCAAAAAAAAATTGAGTGAGATTGTAAGCCTACAACGTAATTTTCTATGCCGCACAGTGAGAATTTTAGGAAAATACCATGGGTTGAGTGGAAAACAATTTGCAATCCTAAATTTTTGGGTGGGCTTGGGGTGAGAGATGTAGAGACTTTCAACAAAGCTTTGTTAGGAAAATGGAGGTGTAGGTTTTTTAGGGAAAAAAAATTGTTTATGGGTTAAAGTTGTTGAGTCTAGATATGGAGAGGGTTGTGGGAGGGGGTTAAATATGTGTTCGAGGAGGATAAGTGAGAGTATGTCGGGTTGGTGGGGAGACATAGTAAAAATTTCATCGGAAGCGGAAGGGGATTGGTTTTATGGGGGGTTAGAAAGGTGTATAGGAAACGGGCAACAAACTTTCTTTTTGGAGGATGTTTGGATTGGGGATGAGAGTTTAAAGTCGAAGTTTCCAAGACTTAACAACTTAAGTCTTGATAAGGAGGGAAGAGTGGGGATGTTGGAGGAATGGGAAGGGGATAGTTGGAGATGGATCTTGAGGTGGAGACGTCCTTTATTTGGTAGAGAATTCTCAATGTTTAATTATCTTGTTATCCTATTAAACAGGTTTCATTTACAGGATGACATAGCTGATTTTTGGAAGTGGAATAGAGGGGCAAATGGAAGCTACACAACCAAGGAAGCTTATGATTTTATACATGCTCGTCAGCGACTGATGCCTCAAGGGGGAGAAGATGGAAATTGCTTTAAGGGAAAAGTTGGGCACCTATAAAGGTTATCGGTCATGGGTGGCGGTTATTTCATGATCGTTTACCCACGAAAGATAACTTAAGAAAGCGAAATATCTTGGATTTGGGAGATGACTTAAGGTGAGTTTTTTGTTGTGAATTTGAAGAATCAAGCAAGCATGTATTTTTTGAATGTAGTAAAGTGTATGAAATATGGATGGAAATTGCAAAATGGCTCAATTTTTCCACGGCTTGGCATTCCGTTTCTCTTTTTCACTTTGCTGCCTTCGAACGTACATGGAAAGGAAAACAGAGCAAAAGAGTTTTAGCAACTATTTGACTTGGTGTTGTTTGGATAATTTGGAAGTGGAGAAATAATATTATTTTCAGGAATGGAGAGGTTACAAGCTCGAAGATCGTGGAGGAAATTAAAGTAAGACTATGTAGTTGGTTAGTGATAAAGGATCAAAGTGTTTCTAGATTTATGTTTAGTGATTGGTTATGTAATCCCAAAATGATCATAAGAGATTGAGTTGTTGTACTCTTTATGTACTTATTTTGGTCCTACTTGTACTTGTTTTTAATAAAATCCCTTTTACTGATAAATATATATATATATATATATATATATATATACTCAATCTTATTTATAATTTTATACTACGACTTTTTTTCTCTGTTTATTACGTCACACTAGTTTTATGATATCTGACTATACAATATGAAAACACTCCAAGATTTATCACTTTTTTCTTTTTTGACATTTTCTATAAAAGAAACACGTAGAAAATGTATAATTGATTAATTTTCAGTTACAACATTTAATATTAGCATGTTTCGATGTTGTTTTCTTCCAGAGGACAAACTTGTTTTCTAAAAAGAGAAGATTCTCTCACTCTCTCTCTCGGTAAGGACAATTAAGATGTGCACATGCTCATAATTAGAGAGGTGGGTCTGGCGTAGGGAACGACTATCAACCAACTCTCTCTCTCTCTCTCTCTCTCTCTCTCTCTCTCTCTCTCTTTTTAGAACTTAACTTTCATTGCACTACTAAACTAAGCACTCTATTTCCTAAACTAATAACAAATTCAATTAACATTAAATTTTCACTTTGTTTGTACATTTTGCAAAACGTACAAAACAATTATTACTTCGATTCATTTTATTTATTTTTCAAAAATGTTACACGTGAAATTTAAAATATATATATATATATATTAATTATGTGGGATTTTTTAGTATTCCCTATAAAATCAATATTTTTAAGGTGATTTACATATAAGTTTAAAAAAATCACTATATTTACAGATAAGTTTACAATATTTGCACATAAGCACATTTTTTTTCTGCACAGCACCTATTTGTAAATATAGTGACTTTTTGAACTTATAAGTAAATCACCCATATTTTTATTGTAATTGATAATTAACTAAAAATTCATTATTTAATTACTTTAAAACTTAAATATTAATATTTAATTTATTACATTTTAAAATACATATTATTGTACTATTTTTTAAAATACATATATAATTGTCACATGAGAGTTACTAAATATATATATTTGTCATATGTAAATATATATTGACTTTACAAGACAACATGTGGCAATAAAAGCATACTTATTTGACACAACCAAAATGCACAAAAAAACTCACATAAGCGGGAAAAAAAAAAAAAAAGAAGACTCCCTATCAATATATGGAGGGACATATAATGTGACTATTTTATCTTTTCATTTACTTACATTCCATGATCTTTTAATGCATATTATCACCCAGCAGAGGATATGCTCTCCATATTTTTGTGGGATGGATGCAAATAGAACATAAATCTATCTTTATGGGATAAAAAAAATGATTAAACATGGTGGTGTATGGAACAAACAAAAATAGAAATTTAAATCTATCTTTGTGGGATGGAAGAGGACGTACCAACGGTGCACACAGTTCATGGTTCTGTGGTAATCAAAACTCAGAAAGCTTGTAATAACTTCATAGAAAGAGAAGCAATAAACAATCAAATAACTTCACACCATTTATATTGAAGTATATAATGCAGAAGTACAAAATGAAATGCGTTCTCAATCAATATGAGCATTCTTCAGCGGACAAAGAAAACAAAATTTTATACTCACTCCGTCTCGGAAGACATTACATACTTTTTATTCTGGTCCGTCCCGTAAAAATTATTTATTAAATTACACTCTCACAATACACATATAATATTCACAAAAGTGTATTCATTATACTTTTTTCTAAAATTGTGTGCCAAAAAGTTCCCGCAATGTGTTATGGGATGGAGAGAGTATAATATTACAGAAAATAAGGATACCATGTGCCTGTATTTATTTTATATAAGTTCCAGTTGGATTTGATGTCATGCAGATTGATTTTCTTGATCTTAAACAGAACATATCCCTGCTAATTCGAGACGGTGCAGTGCATTGTCTCAAATAATTGCAAAGAGACTGAGATTTTCTCCTCGTTTAAGGGTGCCACATAACCCATTAACACCAACTTTTATTTTATTCAGAGCAAATGAGCCATCTGTATCTACTGCTCTACAATTTGAATAGATTGAAACTCAGCAAAAAGAATTGGATATTAGTTGATGCATATAATATATTTTGTAATAGATGAAGGGTAAAATGCACATAAGTAACATTTCACAATGCAGGTTGAAGAAGAGTAGAAGAATAATTTTTCAAATTATTCCAAACATGGCAAAACGGAACAAGACAAAAAAAGTTTGGTGAAATTGTAACCTATCAAGAAAGAAGCTATTAATTAGTGAAAATTTGTCCCAAAAAAAAAAGTAATAGTAAAATGGCATCATGAGTAAGTTGATTGAATTTTCAATTTTAATGATCAAGACTTGTGATAACTATACATTGATCATATATTAATCTCAATGACTCAATTCTTACATCAGCCACTAAAATATTGTATTTCGTGTTGACCTCTGGTACTTCATATAATGCATTTAGTGTAATCATATATTTAAATTTTTAAGATCAGAATCCCTCCAAGAATCATTTTTCACGGAAAGACAGGTAAGATTAAAATAGAATATTTCCCTGTTCATTAGTGAAACTACCTATAAAAAGAGTCCAAGATAGAAACATGGAAGAAGGTTAAGGTACCTGTTTTTAGCTTCATCTCTTTGCATGGAATTTGTCCGGTGCTGTTCCTGAGGGATTTATTCTAAGCTTTTCCATCACTCTTGTGCTTAATGAAATTCTAATGGAAGGGGATGATATATTTCGAGTTAGCAGCGCTCGGTTAAGTAGTTCCAATATATGGAGGAACAGCGGCATGGAAGTGTTCTCAAAATCTTCTGTTGAGGCTGATGATGAAGAAGCATTGAAGTGGGCAGCGCTGGAGAAACTTCCTACAAATCTTCGTATAAGGAGAGGGTTGCTGACAGAAGATGAGGGTAAATCAAGAGAAATTGATATAATGAATCTTGGAATAGTAGAAAGGAAGAATCTCGTCGAGAGAATACTGAAAATTGCAGAGGAAGGTAATGCAGAGTATTTGCTAAAGCTAAAGGAACGAATTCAGAGGTAATATTTGAATACTGAAGTTTCATCATTTAGTATTTTTTGTACTGGATCAAGATTTCTACTTTGAATGATCCAGGGTTGGCCTTGAGCTTCCATCGATTGAAGTCAGATTCGAGCATTTAAGTGTCGATGCAGAGGCGTATGTCGGTGGCAGATCTCTTCCTACAGTATTCAACTTCATTGTTAATATCCTGGAGGTGTGTCATTCAGACCATTTAAACATAATAGCAGAAATAACAATATTGGCATAAATGTCTAACCCAGAAGTATCTGCTTTCATAATCATGCACAGGGTTATTTGACTTTCTTTCGTATCCTTCCAAGTCGAAAGAAACCATTTCCAATTCTTCATGATGTCAGTGGAATTATCAAACCTGGAAGGTGAGCAGAGTAACATAAACCATATTCAGACCTTCCTCCTGTTTTCTTTTATCAAACTGCATTTAATTTTTATATTACTCCGGTGTGGCAGAATGGCACTGCTTTTAGGGCCACCAAGCTCCGGAAAAACAACACTGCTGCTAGCTTTGGCTGGAAAACTTGACCAACAATTGAAAGTAAGAAGACACATCCCACCTGAAAATATTATTTTATTTGAGTGCTGATCAACACATCTTTCATTCGGAATGAAAAGAAATCATATGCACCTCTAAGTTGATCTTCCATTTCCACAGGTATCAGGAAAAGTGACATACAACGGTCATGAGATGAAAGAGTTTGTACCACAAAGGACATCCGCTTACATAAGTCAGCATGATCTGCATATAGGAGAATTGACAGTTAGAGAAACACTGACTTTCTCTGCACGATGTCAAGGAGTTGGAGCTCGTTATGGTATTAATAAAACATTTATTTGATAAACAATTCAGATGTCATAATCATAGAGATTAGTATATGACATTTGGTTTGTCCAAAATTTTCAGAGATGCTGGCGGAATTGTCAAGGAGAGAGAAGGATGCAAACATTAAGCCAGACCCTGATCTTGATATGTTCATGAAGGTATGATGATGATGATGCAAAAATTAAAGGGAAGTGTTCTGTTACTGCTTGCTATCAAACATAAAATGATAAACGCCAGACATGCCGACAAATATTCTTTTGGGATTTTCATTCTACAGGCATCATCCATTGAAGGGCAGCAAGAAAATGTTGTGACAGAATACATAATGAAGGTAATAAATACCTCAAATAAATGTTGCAAATTATTTTCAGCATATGTATATTAGATATATGCAAGTAACGTCACTTGATATTGTCAATGTTTCCTACTCACAGATTTTGGGGCTTGAGGTGTGTGCTGATACTGTGGTAGGTGATGAAATGATTCGAGGAATTTCAGGAGGACAACGGAAGAGACTGACAACAGGTAAATAAGTTACCAAAAGAATAGTGTTGCAATCAGAGGATAAAGTTCTTCTGAAGCGTTTACCAGTATATATTTCCAAGTAAATGACCGTCACATGCAAAATAAGGAATTAATGAGTTTAATATTAATCAGGTGAAATGCTGGTCGGACCAGCAAGAGCACTATTCATGGATGAAATATCAACTGGTTTGGATACTTCAACAACTTTTCAGATGGTGAACTCGATCAGGCAATCCATACACATTTTACAAGGAACTGCTATAATCTCACTTCTGCAGCCTGCACCGGAAACGTACGACTTATTTGACGACATAGTTCTTTTATCAGATGGTCAGATAGTGTATCAAGGTCCCCGAGAAAACGTTCTAGAATTCTTTGAATGTATGGGTTTCAGATGTCCTGAGAGGAAAGGGGTAGCAGATTTTCTACAAGAAGTAAACCTTATATGCTTTATATCATTATCCATTTACTTTCTCAGATATCCATACGAAATTGGGAACTTATTTTGCCATGCGACATTAATTCAGGTGACATCAAAGAAAGATCAAGAGCAATACTGGATAAACAAAGATGAGTCTTACAATTATGTTTCTGCCAAGGAATTTTCTGAAGCATTTCAGTCGTTCCATATTGGGCAAAAGCTTGGCGATGAGCTTGCTGTTCATTTTGACAAGAATAAGAGCCACCCTGCTGCCCTTAGCACTGATAAATACGGAGTTAGCAAGAGAGAACTTCTGAAAGCCTGTATAGCTAGAGAATTCCTGCTAATGAAGAGAAATTCATTTGTCTACATATTCAAGATGATACAAGTAAGATGCACGTAGAAGTTTTAGCTCAACTGCTACACTAATATTATTTCTTATTCACTCGCAATACTAAGTGTTGTAAGGTAATCATAATTCTTTTGGCGTTCTAGCTTACCATTATGGCTATCATATCCACGACAGTATTTCTTCGGACGGAAATGCCTAAAAATACAGAAACAGATGGTGGAGTTTACATGGGTGCTCTCTTTTATGCCCTTATGATGGTTATGTTCAATGGATTCTCAGAGCTTGCCCTCAGCATCATGAAACTCCCAGTCTTTTACAAGCAAAGGGACCTTCTGTTTTTCCCTCCATGGGCATATTCTTTACCAGCATGGATTCTGAAGATACCAATCACACTTATGGAAGTTGCCATTTGGGTGTGTTTGACTTATTATGCCACTGGATATGACTCTGATGTAGGAAGGTAACGATTCATTGTTCTTCATGACCATTCATAAACAAAGAAAGCTTATCGTAAAATCTCAATCCTTTCAATTGCAGATTTTTCAAACAATTGTTGCTGTTCATAATTATAAATCAAACAGCTTCTGCACTGTTCCGTTTGATGGCAGCATTAGGAAGAAACATAATAGTTGCAAACACATTTGGATCATGTGCATTCCTCACCGTTCTTGCCTTAGGTGGATTTATCATATCACGAGGTATTGCATATATACATAGTCTACTAGACATTGCACTTTATAGTTTACTTCTTTGTGCTGGTCAAACTTGATAAGCCGTAACCACCTCTCAACAGATGATATAAGAAAATGGTGGATATGGTGTTATTGGGTCTCACCTATGATGTATGGGCAGAACGCAATAGCGGTGAATGAATTTCTTGGGAAGAGTTGGAGCCATGTAAGAGACTTCATAACAGGGGTTTTATGAATGAGATTTGTGGACGATCTCAGTTAAACTAACTCCGATGCAATATATTTTGGCAGATTCCTCCAGGCTCAACAGAATCAGTTGGACTGTCAGTTTTGAAGTCTCGAGGTATTTTTCCAGAAGCACGTTGGTACTGGATCGGTGTTGGAGCACTCGTTGGATATATCTTTCTGTTCAATTTCCTAGTGATCGTGGCTCTAAAGTATCTCAATCGTATGTATTCTTTTAACTTTCTCATACTGTGTAGTCTCTTCATTAAAAACTGAGAAATAATGGGGGTCTGTGGTACAGCATTTGGGAAACCCCAAGTTATTCTATCAGAAGACACGTTAGCAGAGAGGATTGCCAGCAAAAGTGGCAAGCCTGTTGAACTATCATCGAGGAGAAAGGGAACATCTGGTAACTCATTAACTTTTCATGTTGCTTCTGGTAAGTAACAACAAATTCGAAGTCATAACAACTACTTTAAATGGTATTATATGAAGGACGAGAAGATGAGGTTCACAAGAGTTCAAGAAATATATCATCAAGAGTGCGCAGTTTTAGCAACACAGATCCAAATAGGAAGAGAGGCATGATCTTACCCTTTGAACCTCTTTCAATCACATTCGATGATATCCGTTATGCAGTAGATATGCCACAGGTAATTTCGGTTTTACTGTAAGAATTAGATTTGTCTAAATGAAGTACTCAACGTAATTCGAACAACTTCTTACTTGCATTTCCTAATCTCTTAAAGATTTGATATTATCTGCTTTTGTTTCTCTAAAGCACGTTTATGGTTTCAGGAAATGAAAGTTCATGGCTTTCAGGAGGACCGACTAGAGCTTTTGAAAGGTGTCAGTGGAGCTTTCAGGCCAGGAGTTTTAACAGCTCTCATGGGTATTAGTGGGGCAGGAAAAACTACTCTAATGGATGTATTGGCAGGAAGAAAAACAGGAGGATACATTGAAGGCACAATCAAAATATCAGGGTATCCAAAGAAGCAGGAAACTTTTGCACGTATAGCAGGATACTGTGAGCAAACCGACATTCACTCACCTCATGTCACAGTTTACGAGTCCTTACTATTTTCTGCATGGCTCCGGTTGCCTCCTGAAGTTGATGCTGCAACACAAAAGGTGCTTTCAGCTTATTAAATATATCTTGAAATGACATAATTTAATACACTGCAGACAACGCAGAAGTTTGCTGACTACTAACAAATAAATCACTGCAGATGTTCATTGAGGAGATTATGGAACTTGTAGAACTTACAACATTGAGAGAAGCGCTCGTAGGCTTGCCTGGTGTAAATGGTCTTTCAACTGAGCAGCGGAAGAGGTTAACCGTAGCCGTTGAACTTGTAGCCAATCCTTCTATCATTTTCATGGATGAACCAACATCAGGGCTTGATGCTAGAGCAGCTGCAGTTGTAATGAGAACTGTGAGAAACACTGTGGACACAGGTCGAACTGTGGTCTGCACAATCCATCAACCAAGCATTGACATTTTTGATGCATTTGATGAGGTACATTCTCGGACAACATTACTTAATTTTTCCTTGAGTAACAAACAAAGTAAAACATTATAAATAATTGCAGCTACTACTACTCAAACGTGGAGGTGAAGAAATATATGTGGGTCCTTTAGGCCAGCATTCATCTCAGCTCATCAAATACTTTGAGGTGAGACAACTATTACAAGGTCTAATTTGGAACTCCAAACTCAATGCCTGCATGTTCTAACTGGGACCGATACACAGGGGATTGACGGAATCAATAAAATCAAAGATGGTTATAATCCAGCTACGTGGATGCTGGAAATGACTTCAACAGCACAAGAAGCAGCTCTTGGGGTTAATTTTTCTGAACTATACAAAAACTCTGAACTTTACAGGTAATACTGAGAAATAAAATGTTTGTTTATTATCACCCTCAAGAAAACTAAATCAACTGTTTACACACATATTAGCAAAAGTACACAGGAGTTATCTATTTTCAACTTCTTTGGTGTTAATATAGGAGAAACAAAGCACTGATCAAGGAACTCAGTGTACCTGCCCCAGGTTCAAGAGATATATACTTCGAAAATCGTTATTCTCAATCATTTTGGACCCAATGCAAAGCTTGCCTCTGGAAACAGCACTGCTCATTCTGGAAGAACCCACCATACACTGCAGTGAGAATGCTATTTACAACATTCATTGCTATAATGTTTGGCACTATTTTCTGGGATCTTGGTTCTAAGAGGTGAGTAAACAAATTAGAAAACCGACACGTTTTACTGAATATAATACTTATAAATGTCAATATGCACAATTGCAGGAGAAGAAAGCAAGATATCTTCAATGCAATGGGTTCCATGTATGCTGCCGTCCTATTTCTTGGGTTTCAAAATGCTACAGCAGTGCAACCGGTTGTTTCTATTGAGAGAACAGTTTTCTACAGAGAAAGAGCAGCAGGGATGTATTCGGCTTTGCCATATGCCTTTGGTCAGGTAATTTCAGAAATCTATGCCAGACATGTAGAGAAGTAGAAAAGCTACAAGATAGGATGAGAAAATACATAATAGCATAGTTTTCTTACAAAATCATTTGTTTTGCAGGCTGTGGTCGAACTCCCTAACCTTCTTGTTCAAACACTAATATATGGTATCATAGTGTATGCAATGATTGGATTTGAGTGGACTGTGGTGAAGGTCGTTTGGTACCTGATCTTCATGTATTTCACCCTTTTGTACTTCACATTCTATGGGATGATGGCTGTAGCTGTGACACCAAATCATAATATAGCCGCCATAGTTTCATCCTCGTTCTTTGCGCTTTGGAACCTTTTCTCTGGATTCATCATTCCAAAGACAGTGAGTATATCATGAAATGCATTCATAACAAAAACTGTTGGCTTGTATTAATTAATTAATACTTTTCTCATCTGATAACAGAGAATACCAGTGTGGTGGAGATGGTACTATTACATCTGTCCAATTTCTTGGACACTGTATGGATTGGTTGCTTCACAGTTTGGAGACATTAAAGCTGAGCTTGAGACGAAGGAAACAGTAGAAGAATTCGTAAGAAGATATTTCGAATTCAGGCATGACTATGTGGGATACGTCGCCATTGTCGTCATTGGAATATCAGTACTCTTCGGCTTCATCTTCGCCTTCTCCATCAGGACTTTCAACTTCCAAAAGAGATAGAATAAGGAGTGATTAGGTATAGTAGAATGTATATCGGTAGAAAGCTGGGGAGAGCTCCTATAAATTCCAGATTATACTGCTGCAAAAGAGCAAATCTCTAAACACTTTTTTGATGCAAATATCAATACTAATCATATTATCACCTACAGTTCCACTTCCTAAGACTTTCGTGTGATCTCATTCAACAATCTCTTTTGCAAAAAGTGATTTACAGCAAAAATACAAGTGATGGTGTGCCCTAGCGGCACAAAGTTGAAGCTATAAATCCCTAACAATTTAAGTGGAATGAAATTCTTACTCCTTAACCAGAGCCAGAATGCAGAGCCTCCTGCATTTGTGGAGGAAGGAACCTCAACTCAACTCAGAAAGTAGTCACTCTCACGCACGTACACTTTTTGTTATAGCCCAAGAATTTTATACATTTTTTCCTTCTTTTTTTTAAAAAAAAAAACATCTCAAGACGGTAAATTTATTAAAATGGGGTGTAAATGAATTCATTTAGCAATATAAAATCAGTCGGGTCAGGGAATTCCGACTGAGTGGTAATTTTAGTGATACGTGTCCAGTCGATTCGGAAGAGACATCATTATTTGTAGTAGTCTTCACTTTAGCAGACCTTGTGTTGAGCATAATCACCGGATTTCCTTCTTATGTATATATGCAATGCACTATTGATTCCAAAATTTAAAAAAAATAAACAAAAGAATTAACAGAAGGTATATGAATTTTTTGTATTTTGTTGAGGGGTGGTGTACGGTATGCAAGACTGACTGTGACATTATAGACTGGAGGGGAGAAATGTTATCACCAAGTCATGCATTCATCTTCGTTGTGCGCCTCAGAAAAAGAAAGAATACCATGATATTACTGTGCATATGAAATAAATGATTGTTCTTCAGTATTGATTTTTTCACCAACATATTCTATTTATTTTTGTGAAATGCCAAAATATTCTAATGAGAGAGAGAGAGTGGGGAAATTTTGAAATGAGATTGATTATTCGTTAATTTTAAAATACTAGATTTTTTTATTAAATATGATAAACTTTTAGAATTGAGATAGATATTGTTAAATTTAAGATAATTAAAAATTAATAGATTAAATATAAAGTTTGTTTAATTGGGGTAGATCTAGGAGGAGTTATGGGCCTTTTTTTTTAATAAATTATTATATGTTAATAATAAGATTATTTGTTTAAAAAGTTAAATGAAGTAAAATTTAAAAAAACATATATGTATAATTAATTCTAGATAAGATCAATCTATTATAATTTATATTAATAGAATTGGTCAATTAATATAAAAAAAAAAAAGTAGTCAATAATTTTTTAAAATGAAATTTTGATTAATTCCACTCCACGTTCCAAAAATCAAAATTTTTGACTATTTCCAAAATCAAATTTTAATTTTTAAGAATTATTGAATACTTTCATTTTTTTTATTAATTGATCAATTCTATTAATTTAAATTAGAATAGATTGACCTTATCTAAAATTATTTATACATATATGTTTTTTAAATTTTACTTCAATCAATTCTACAATTAAAAAAATGTTCGGGTATTGTTCTTTGAAAAAATGTCCGATATAATTCTACAAGTTAAATCTTTACTTCATTTAATTTTTTAAACAGATAATCTTATTATTAATATATAATTTTTTATTTAAAAAAAGATAAAAGAAAACCGCCTATAACTCCTCCTAAATCTACTCTAATTAAACAAACTTTATATTTAATTTATTAATTTTTTATTATTTTAAATTTAATAATATCTATCTATCACAATTCTAAAAGTTTGTCATATTTAATAAAAAATCTACTATTATAAACAATTAATACTAAAGATCAACCATTTATTTCATATGCACAGTAATATCATGATAATTCTCTCGCTCTTCTTCTCTGAGGCGCACAACGAAGATGAATGCATGACTTGGTGATAACATTTCTCCTCCAGTCTATAATGGCACGGTCAGTCTTGCATACCGTACACTACCCCTTAACAAAATACAAAAAATTCCTATACCTTCTGTATTTTTTTTTTTATTTTGGAATTAAGAGTGCATTGCATATATGCAGGTGAAGGGAAAGATTTGCGCACTATGTCCAACACCCTTTCAATTATCTCATGTAATAGTAAAGTGAAGGCTGCTACTGATATCAATATGATAAAGCCACACCATGGAAATGATGACGTCTCTTCCAATCTGTTATAACAAAACCGACTGGACACGCTTCACCAAAATGACAATGCAGTCAAATAAAGCACACACACGTCACCAATCGGTGCCTGTGATAACGACTGGAAATTGAAGTCCCACACCCGACTGGCTTTATATTGTTAAACAAGTCCATTTTCACCCCATTTTAATAAACTAACTTCAAAACATCCCTAATTAAATAAATTTACCTCTCAAGACACACCAATTTCTATATTACAGAAAAGCTTAATAATTTTTTAAGTCGCCAATTTTTCAAAAATTACAATTTAAGTTAAATTTTTAAATTTTATAAAATAAAAAGCTTTAAGTTTATTTTTTATTGCAATTAAGACTAACGTGCAAATCTGTCCTACCCGGAACTTACGTTTCGGCGCATATGTGACGTTTATCTATAAAATTTTAAGTTATATGGCAAAAGCCTAAAGCCTTAATTGCAATTTAAATCACAATTTTTTCTAAAATTACATTTTAAACTAAAATTTTGGATCTTGTTATATAAACTTCAATCTATTTTTTTTTCGATTAAGGGTTATAAACACATTTGTCTATATACTGTATATGTAGTGTCTATTAGTGTGACAATGATCCATAATAAAAATTAAATTATTAGGGGAATAAATTTAAATTTTAAATTATAAATTCTAAAAAAATTTGAATGTCGTTAGTTTATTTCATTCAACACCATTTTTATGAATTGGAGTACGACACGTGCGAGACCGATGGTCATCGCATCCACACTTGTGACAGATTTATTTATTCTGAAAACGTGAGCTCGATTGGGGTGTAGGATTTTGAACTTGAGATACAGTGATACACCCTTTTTATGTCCTTGAATTTGAACATATTTTGCATTTTGTTGACCATCACGCAGATCTTGGTCTTGTCCCCTATCACGGCCTCGACTTCGAGTTGATCAGCGGTCCACATTCGCATCAAATCCATTTTTTACGTCTACGCCCTCTAAAACTTTTCCGAGCAGTAGCATGTGCTTCTGGCACTGCTTGTGAGCCAGCTGTTCTTGCATTATGATTTTTCATAAGTAATTGATTATGCTTTTCTGCAACTGAAAGTGTAGATATCAGCTCAGAGTGGGAGGTATAGTTTTTGGTCTTGTACTGCTGCTGGAGTACAAGGTTACTTGTGTGAAAGGTGGATAAAGTTTTTGAAGTAACTCAGCATCAATGATTGTCTGTTTACAAAGTTTTTCACTGAGATACGATGCGGTGTAGAGCTTGGGGAAGGATCACATCACTTTGTTGTTGGAAACGATCCTATAGGGATGTTCATAATATATTGAGATCATTTTCAATGAAGTATTCGTTTTTTAGGTCTTAGTTGAGATGATGTCTCAGAAAAATCAGAGTTATTGTCTTCTGAGCAGGTGTGGATTTTGATCTTTGTATTATGGTGTCGTTTAAAAAAAATGTTAGGCGGGCTAAGAGTAAAAAAAATTGGGCCAAATAATTAGGGGGTATAAATTGGGCTTGAATTTTATTTTGTTATTAATCCATGAACTTTATTAATGGGCCTCATGCCCAAATAATGGCAAACTAAAATTGCCTATTTATTATCAGGCCCAAATCATACATAGTCCAAGTTAAAAATATGTCCTAAAATAAATAAAGTTCATGAATTTTATTAATGGACTTCAGGCCCAAAAATATTAATAATTAAGGCCCAAAGCAAGTAATTATTAGTAATTTGGACTTCAGAGTTTTATTAATAAACAAGGCCCAAAAACAAATTCAAGCCTATATTAATTAAAAAATATCCCCAATTAATATTTTGGCCCATGTTATTGACACTAGCCATTTTAGAAAATACACTATCTTTAATATGTTTGACATTTTTTTTTTGAAATTTTTACAAATTTTCGGCAAAATTTTTTGAACAAATTTTCATTTTTACACCATGTTTGAAAAAAATAAAAAAAATAAAAAAAAATTTAAAAAAATTGCTGAACAAAGGGTAATGTATTTTCAAAAAAAAAAATAGCGTATTAATCTAGTGTATTTATAAAAAAAGCTAGTGCGAATAACTTGGGCCTAATATTTTATGATTTTGGCTCATGGCTTTTATTAGTGGACTTCAGGCCCCCTTTTTTTTTTTTTTTTGGTGTAACTGCATTTAATAATATTGAAATTGATTGATTCAATATTTTATAATAAAAAAATATGAAATTGACATAATAAAACCGGTAATCTTTTGTTATGGGAACATTATGAAATAAAATTTTATAATTTAAAGATTTTTTAATTAAAATTAGTTTAAAAATCTTTTAAAAAAATATTGGGTCTTTTCATGCCGTATATCTTAAAGTTTTGCCTTAAAAAGAAATGGCCTGGTTTATTGGCACTAGTCAATTTGGGCAATACACTGTCTGGATGAATATACTACCTCTTATTCGGAAACTATTTTTGTAATTTTTTTCTGACTTTTTTTTAGTATAGTGAAAATTTTACAAATTGAATTATTATTTTTTTCAAAAAATTTGTAAAATTTTTGGAAAAAAATATCAATTTTTTTAAGGATAGTATTTCTATCAATTTGATTAACATAAATAATCTGGGCCAAAGAAAATCATATAGTCATCCAACCCGACGCTTGGGCCGATATCAAGAGTTGTTCATATTGGGTTACTCTTTATTTTGCAATGTAAAATACTCTATCATGCAAGTCAATCAAAAAAAATAAAAAAATTCCAGTATATATAGCATGTAGACAGAATATTATAGTGACATATAATGAATAATACATTTTCATTTAATTAAAATTTATCAATTACCTCCTGTGCCCCAAATTTGTTTTTTTGTCATTATTCACTCCTTATATATATATATATATATATATATCTCGTCCCACTAATATTTAGTTAAAATTCTTTAATAAAAAATTATATTTGCCATTTAAATACTAAAAACCAACTCTACTGAAAAAATATTAAAAATCAAATGGAAAAATAAATTGGAACGGAGGGAGTATCAACTATTATTGGCATTATTGCCTAAGGTGTTGAGCTCAATCATTGCTGAATAACATAGTGCTTTTATTAGTGGAAGTTATTTTTTAGACAGTGTGGTTGTCCTGAATTAAGTCATAGAAAATGTAAAGAAAAGTAAAGATGAGTGTTTGATATTTAAGATTGATTTTGCAAAGGCATATATATGATTCGATCAAGTAGGGTTACCTTGAGGAATTAATGATGATATTTGAGTTTGAGTTTAAGTGGATAAAGTGGATTATGGAGTGCTTAACTATGGCTCATTCTTCGGTGCTTAATGGGAGCCCTACAGAGAAATTTCATTTGGAACGAGGGTTGCGACAAGGGATCCTTTATCCCCTTTCCTATTTCTTGTAGCAGTTGAGGGTCTAATCATTGTGCTATCAAAGACGATGGAAAATGGCATGTATGAGCCAATTGAAGTGGGAAAGAACAAAATAAAAGTGTCTCACTAACAGTTCACAGATAAAACAGTTTTTATGGAAACGCTTCAATGGATAATTTACGGTTCATTAAGCGTTTCTTCACAAATCTAAAATTGATCTTAGGTTTAAAAGGGAATAAAGAAAAATGTCATTTATATGGAGTGAATGTGTAAAAAAAAAAGTTTAAGAGAATGCTCAAATGGGCTCAATTCCATTTAACTACTTGGGGTTGAAAGTGGTAAGCATATATAGGAAAGCATCGATCGTAATGTGTTTATGTGCATGGTATTGAAGGTAAATTAATAATATGTTGAAGAAATTGGAGGGTTTAAACATCTCAATCGGGAGAAAGCTCACTCTTATTATTTTGGTTTTGGATTCAACGCCAAATTACTTTTTATCCACCTACCGCAAAATCACAACAAAGTTTCTTTGGAGATGGGGTGGCAAAAACGAGAGAAAACCTATCTAGGATAAATGGAAAATAATTTGTAAACCAAAATACTTTGGGGGACTAGGGGTGAAGGACTTGGAGGTTTTTAACAAAGTTTTATGGGGAAAGTGAGAATGAAAATTTTACAATGAGAAATCCAAAATAGTATTGAACAAACTTGCGTCGATCAAAATTCAAGTTCACGCTTGAAGAGTTTTATGGGAGAGAATTCCAACACACATGGATCTTTAGCAACAGTGAATCTTATCAAACCAGGTAGACTTGTTTTGCATCTTATGCAACGAGTTAAACGAAATGGTTAAACACATTATTTTTTGTGGAAATTGGGTAAAATACCCATTCTAATAAAACAAAAAGTTTTTTACCCACTTCCTTTAAATAAAAAGTTTTCTACCCACTTAATACTTTTTTTCCTAAAATGCTCTTAATACTCTTAAGTTTTAAAATCTAAATTTTAATAAATCATTATTGTATTTTAAAATTTCACTAAATTCAATTATTACTAAATTAAAGTTTATTAATATTAATACAATTAAAGATAAATATTAATGATTATAGTTATTTATTAAACACCAAAAATTATTGAAAGTCGTACAATTAGTAAATAATAAATAAATAAATCTGATTAAATTATAAAATACTGAATTTTAAGTAATATTATGAATAATAAAATTTTAATAAAAAACTAATATTAATACAATAATAATTAAATATATATTAATGATTGATATTTATTATATACACATTAAATAGCCTTTAATAAGGGCATATGTGCATTTTTATATGAAAGTGGGTAGAAAACTTTTTTTTCAAAGAAAGTGGGTAAAAATCTTTTTATTTTATTAGAATGAGTATTTTGCTTTTTGTCCCTTATTTTTTAATGCCCTTTTTCATATCAAATTTGGATGAAATGCTTGGATCGGCATGTAAACGGTTTTGACCTCAAACATGTCAACAAACTTAATGCATTTTAGTGGATTTTTCAAAGGAAGAAAAATCAAATGTGTTGCAATAATGTATATGGGAGTGTATTGTATGGTTAGTTTTGAAAGTAAAGAAATCCACAAGAAATTTTAGGGAGTTGATTTAGAATGACAAGTTTAAGTGTGTGGTTGTGTTTTTATTAATTTTGTATTGATCCTGATGGAGTCGTAAAATTGTGTTATTATATACTTTGAGATGTGTATCTCTTGTGCCTTAGATGATTTTTTCTAACGAAAAAACAAAGCATTATTGTCTAAAAAAATTCTTCAATAACTATGGGGTTCATTGTATAAAAAAATTTCAGCGGTAATGAAAATGAAGTTAAGTATTTTGTAATTATATTAATTAATAAAAAAAAAGTACACCATATTTTTTTTTTTTAAATAAGGTAATCATTATTCTTATTTGATTATTTTATTCTCATCTTATAATTATCATCCTTCCTCTCAATCAATCGTTCATGCCACAACTAATAATTTTTTATTCATTTTTTAAAAATAAAATACAATACTAATGATATAACTATCGTGAAAATAAACACTTATTTAATAATGTAAAAAAAAAAATTCCTTTTAATAATTGAACAAGCGCCCCTTCTTGAATAGCAAGCTATATCAATCATATATTTTTAAGAAATGTCGTTGACTTTAGGAGCAGTCACTTGCATAGGAAAGTGGAGAATAATTTATCATTCATTAATTAATTTTAAAGATTAAAGAGAATTTACAACGGAGATGTTAAAGTTATTTATCTATTTAAAATATGCACGTTATTAACGAATAGATAATTTTATCTTATAAAATAAAGACACTGTAAACCACTGAAGCAACTTAACTTTTTACTCTTCTTTTGGTTAGTATAATTGTGCAGAAAATATATGTAAATGGGGCGAAAATTTTAGAAGTATGAATTGGGGATTTTCAATAGGCGTCATCGTATGTAAATGTATAACTGAGAAGTCAGTGGGAAAAACTGCCGCTTATTTACCTCCACCTACAACTTCTTTATTGTATAATTTTAAAAAAAAAATTATTAAGTTACTTTTATATTGAATGTTTTAATTAAATAACATAAATATTGTCCACGTCACTTGTATATATATATTTAATGCACACATACCAGTTAAAGATATTTTAGGAGGAGTTAATTAACTGCAGGACAGTTAATTAAGAAGTTGTTTCCTGATTGATTGGAGATTTTTGTAGGTGAGTAATGATAATTAAAGTTATAGTGTGTGTTTGGAAGGACTCTATTATAACTTTGATTCCAAAAAATTAAGGAGTCAACCATAGTTTACGAACTATGACTTTTATTCCACACAATTTCCATTTCTTACAATTATATCAAACGCCCCTAAGAGTTATTGAATAATAACTCCTCCACTCAAAATAGAGGACACGAGAATTCAACTTAAGAAAATAGAATATTCAATTTCTATTCTTTCTGCTGTCTCAGATAAACTACCTGCTGATAACTCATTATCTTAGTACTGTAAACAATTTAATAGAAATACAAAATATTAATTCGTGGACGATCACCATTTTGTGTATTGAATCCCGAATATGTGACATTTCAAGGATACCAATCGATTCGTGAATATCCGCTGCAAAAAATTATCAGATTGATGATTTCTATTCTCGTGGTTAGAAAGTCCTTGACTCCTACATCACTATTACAGTTGTAGGCCCATTGACTTGATATAATAGATGGCATGACAAAAAAAAAATTATAAATTATGAAATAAAAATAAAAATATAAAAATCAATAGAAGGAGAATCAAAATATAGTAAAATTACATGGGAAAAGAAATAAAATTTCCATGTTGTAGCACATGATACATTGAAGTAGTTTAATTTGAGAGAGTGGACTTTGATCAATACACATGTATGTCCGGTTCAGTATTGACCGCCATTACCTTAATATTGTCAACCATTTTGCACTATTTTTCCAGCTAATCAAATACTGTGGGCATTTATTTTTTCTTTCCCCCTTCACATTGTAATAATTTATTATGAGAAAATCCCACTTGGTTGGTGCATTATTTAGAATGAATTAGTCTTGTATATGCACCCACAAGCACCTTGCAACTCAAATATATGCAAAATATTATTGAAAAGTCACACTTGTTATTATTAAAAAGTATATCTTTAATTGTGTAATTTTTCAACAATAATTTGTGTAACTTTTCAATAATAAATAATGTAACTTTTTAAAAATACACTTGAGTTGCACGGTATAATTGGTGCACAAGAGACTTACTCATTTAGAATAAGTTGAAATATCTATTGTTGATCTGCTAAAAATGTATAAATTTGAATGAAAGTTTCATGCTTGTAAATACGGATTTATAATAAACATTCTTGGATAAATGGTGACTCTTTGCTAATATGCCATAGTAAAACTGTGAAAGAGTAATACTTTAGAAGTAAAAATAAATAAAAAAATGTAAGCACTTCTCTAAACAAGAATAAAATCTTTTAATGCATATGCACTTTAGACTAAAAATATGAAAATTCTAAAATGGAGATAAAGAATGTAAAATATTATATTTATTTGTTAGAGTTTATTGAGATTTTTATTTATTTGATAGAATTTATTGAGATTTTATTCATTTGATAGGATTTATTAGGATTTTATTTATAGTATAAGTAGGAACTTTAATCTCATTGCAATGGAATTGAATTTGATATTGCATGAAATTGGGTTTAATATATTTTTCGTATTCTAATTGTTGTTCTTCCTGTATTCTTTAGAAATCAACGGATTTAACGCAATAATAGCATAGATCGTATCTTTCTGGTATTCATATTGAATCAACATATCGATAATGATAGTATAATTCTTTTTGCTGCGTCGGTTGGTATCATCTGTGTTTTAAAAAGCGGATCGGACCGGCCGGTCGGACCGGTCCGACCGTTACTCGGACACCTCTCCAGACCGCTTTAGTACGTTGGACCGGGCATTTTCAAAAGCGCCCGAAAAGCGCTCAAAAGCGGTAAAAACCGGGTCGGACCGGTCGCTCGTTGGACCGGCCGAAACGGTGCTTTGACAAAAAAATTTAATTAAATGGTATTTTTTTACACAAAATTAACTAAATTAATTTTATATATACTACATATTAAATGTAATTTAATAATATAATGGTTAATTTTAATTTATAACCCTAGATAATAGATATAGTTTCACTTCCTAGAAATATAACTCTAAATCTCCACTCTCCTCCAGTATAATATCTAATTTTAATTTATTTTTTAAATAAAATTTATTCATAAGATATATATTTTTATTAAAAAAATATATATAAATATATATAATTATGCATTATGCATTTATGATGTCACACCGGTTCAACCGCTTTAAAAATGGTTAGACCCGGTTGAACCCGGTCCGACCAAAAATATTAAGGTGGCCGGGTCAACTTCAGCTTCCGCTTTTAAAACATAGGGTATCATGACTCATGAGTCATAATGACCCTATGAATTATCAATGACACACAGTTACTACAATACAGATAAGAAATTTGATTTCCTCTTATCTCAATGAGAAGTTACCATTAATGCAAATTCAATGTTGGACAAGTTATTTGATTTTGATTGAGAAGTTGCCATTAATGCAAATTCAAAGTTGGACGAATTATTTGATTTTGATTTTAATAATTTTTATTATTTTATTAATAATGATAATTATTTTGATACTCCTCCAAAAATTTTATATCCATATCGTCTCAAGACATTAGGTAAGATACGTACTGTAAACATCTTTGAGGTTTAGTATCGTGCTACATTTATTTATTGCATTTTTCTGAAAAATATTGACCATTTTGTCGCCTACAATGTATAGCTCAAGACACGTATTGCTACAGATTCGAGGACGAATCTTTCAAAGCAGGAGATAATGATGAAGATAATGAGTGTAAAATATTATATATATTATTGATAAGATTTGTTGAGATTTTTATTTATTTGATAGGGTTTGTTAAGATTTGTTAGGATTCTATTTACTAGTATAAATAAGAGTTCTAATCTCATTATAATAGAGTTGAATTTGATATTGGATGAAATTGGGTTTAATTCTTTCCCGTGTTTTAATTGTTGTTCTTCAACTATTCTTTACGCATTTAACACAATAATTGCAAAGATCATATTTTTTAGTATTCATATTGAATTAATGAATCAATAACGATATCATCACATTATAATGGGAGTACAAATAGGAATACATCTTTATTTGATAGAATTTGTTAAGATTTATTAGAATTTTATATACTAGTATAAATAGGAGTTTTAATCTCATTATAATGTGTTTGAATTTGAATAGAAATAGAATTGAGTTTATTCTCTATGTTATTGTTTTAATTGTTGTTCTTTTTCAATATTGAAAAAAATCAATAGAATTAACACAATAATTGCAAAAATCGTAATTATCCGGGTATTTTCAGAATAACAGATCATTCTTTTTATTGCGTCATCCCATAAATCTTTGCCTTTCCACAAAATATAAAAATTGTTCCATCCATATCTATGAAAAAAGAGTGGAGACCGAAGAAGTATTATATTAAATCAAATCAATTTGATATTATTTTATTTTAAAATGCCAGAGCTAATTATACCTGACTTCAAAATGTAGTTAGCACGCCAGAGATTCTTTATTAATTAACATCTTTTCATCATTATTAGTATTTGGACATTTTTGGAGTTAGGAGTCAATCTTCTAAAGTCTAAACGGACAGATGATTGGACAGATATTTATCAAAATAGAATTGTAAACCAAAAAATTAAATCATGAGAGGTCAACCAAAACAGGATTCTGATAGAGATAGTCAATGATATGCATTAGAATTTTAATCATACTCTCACACTCAAAATAAATTACATATATAATAATTTTCACTTGATTCAAATTATAATCAGATCCAAATTACCTAATTATCATTAATAATCGGATCAAATTATTACATACAGATCCTATTTCTCGTGTATATTATTGGGTCAAAAATTATTTCTAGAGTGTATTATTGATCATGTGATGCGGAAGATATGCAATGCTAGTATTAGAAAATCCTGGGAATAATCCTCTGACCGAGTCTCTTAGGCAGGAAGTTAATGTGCAGGCAAATTTCACGACCACCTATGACGTACAAATAGTCAATAATCAGCAAGATCCCACATATAATATTTGTCATAACTCTTTTTTTTTTCTCACAATAAATTTCTTATTCTATAAAGGTGCATTTGGTAGGTGTCGTTTGTAACTGCTTAGAAATCTCCGATCCGTGAACAGTAACAGATCGGAACTTCTTCTACCATTTCTTCTACACATTTTCACTGTTGAGTATGTTCTATGAATCTCACCCCATATGTTATTACATATATTTTCGTGACAGTAACTCGTATAAGAAATTTCGCTAAGACTTTTTTGCTCAATATTAACACATATATTTCCTACCAAACACTAATAAGAAAATTAAATCATTAAAAAAATATTAAATTATACCAACTACACCATACTAAATAAGAATACAAAAATAATTTATTTTTAAATATTTACTACCAAACACTAAGATTTAATACAAATCTCACACTTAATAACTGAAATCTCACCACTACGTACTAATTTCCTATACACTACCAAACAGAGCCTAAAAAAACAAAAATAACAATGATTCCATGTATTAATAAACACTACTTTTATAAACAATTTTTTTTTTCATATTTTCAAAACTCTCCATTATTTTACACAAAAATTAACATTTGACCCACCATACATTATTAAACAAATCCAATTTCTTAAACTAGAAAAAAACATATAGCAAAACAACGGGAGTGTTATAGAATTACTATGCTCAACATTCTCTCTCTACAAGTTTTACAAGTTCGAATTTTTAGTGGAGATGAAATTCTTTCACCATATTAGAAATTTAGAATCACATACTCATGCTCATGTCCTGAGTTAAAATCTCTGCTAAAAGCAAATCATTTGGAGAATATTTCTAGCATCCTTTTTATACAAACCTATTTATTCATATTTTAAAAATTTCTGACTTCATAAATTGGAATAAGATCGATTTATGCAAAATAAAAGGTCTCATATTAAATTGTATACTCATTGGACCTTCTGGGAAAATCGGCCAACGAATGAGGAAGAGTGTTAAAGAATTAACATAATGAATTAATTTCATATCTCTTTGTTCGGGATAGAATTTTTTCAATCATAATCTGAATATCATGATGAAATTCACAAAATGTAAGCAACACCATGTGATGCTTATTTATGTAGTTGGCTTGATATAAAATCAAATCAAAAGTCAAGTTTCCAACATGTATAAAATTCACAGAACGAGCTAAAATAGAATATTGCTTGTTCATGACTAAAAGTAAGCTATAAAAAGAGCCTAATAGAAACATAATAGAAGATACCTGTTTTGGCTTCCATATGAAAAATTAGCATGGAGGCTTTTTCCAAGTCGTATAGAGAAGTTGACGACGAAGAAGCATTGAAATGGGCAGCACTGGAGAGACTTCCGACATATATGCGTATAAGAAGAGGCGTATTTACAGACGACGAGGGTAAATCACAAGAAATAGATATAAAGAATCTTGGACCTGCAGAAAGAAAGAATCTCGTAGAGAGGCTACTGAAAATTGGTGGGGGAGATAATGGAAGTTTCTTGTTGAAGCAGAAGGAACGTATTGAGAGGTAATGGGAAATACTCTTATGTTTGTGTTATTGCTACAGCCTACAGCTCAGTCTTATACTATACATTTACTTGTGAACTTGATGCAGGGTTGGTCTTCAGCTTCCAACGATTGAAGTCCGGTTTGAGCACTTAAATGTCGATGCAAATGCTTATGTCGGCAGTAGAGCATTGCCTACAGTATTCAACTTCATCGCTAATATATTTGAGGTGATTGAACATAATAACACGGGATAAAAAGAACAAAACGTCATTGGGCTGAATGTCTGACCTTTCTGTCTCTATTTCCTTGATCACACATAGGGTATCCTGGGCAGTCTTCATGTTCTTCCAAGTCGAAAGAAACAATTCTCAATTCTTCATGATGTCAGTGGGATCATCAAACCTGGAAGGTAAGCAGAGAGTAATATAAACCAGTTATACAATTAAATTCAGACAACTGTGTTTATACGTTCGTTTTTTCCTAGTCATCTCTCTGTTTCTTGGTCCAAACTCGGTTATCTTTTCCTTAAGTGGACTACTTTACTTTGGCAGAATGACACTGCTTTTAGGACCACCAAGCTCCGGAAAAACAACGTTGCTGCTAGCTTTGGCTGGAAAACTTGATCAGAAGTTAAATGTAAGCAAATATACTGTCCATTCAGAAGTATGAAAAATCATGTCCACCTTTAAATAAATTGGCCCCTTTCATAGGTATCTGGAAGAATAACATACAACGGTCACGAGATGAAAGAGTTTGTACCACAAAGGACATCTGCCTACATAAGTCAGCATGATCAGCACATAGGAGAAATGACAGTTAGAGAAACACTGGCGTTTTCTGCAAGATGTCAAGGAGTTGGAGCTCATTATGGTCAATAAATATTTCATTTAATTTATTTGACATACATGCTAAGGGTTAGCATATAACAAAGGGTCTGTTTGGAACTTTCAGAGATGCTAGCAGAATTGTCAAGGAGAGAGAAGGATGCCAAAATTAAGCCAGACCATGATCTTGATATATTCATGAAGGTACGATGAAGTTCGGTTCTTGTCATTCTGAAGAATTTGGTGATGTCAATGAATTGTCATTTTGAATTTCATTTCTACAGGCAGTATCTATTGAAGGGCAGGCACAAAGTGTGGTCACAGATTACATAATCAAGGTAACTTAGAATTTTCAGCACGTGCATTGTAGACATGCAGGAAAACATTACTAACACCCATTCACAGATCTTGGGGCTTGAGGGGTGTGCTGATACTGTGGTGGGCGACGAAATGATTCGAGGAATTTCTGGAGGAGAAAGAAAGAGACTGACAACAGGTATTCTTTACTAGAAAAGGGAACTGCAATCCTAGGCAAAAGTTTTATGCAAATATAAAAATTTAAAATCATATATTTTCCTTAACACTATTACTACATATATACAATTATACAAGAGATCAAAAAATAAAATCTGTACATTTAACCATGCAATAGAAAATTTTCCTCTTCTTTTATTTTCTGTCCAAATATTAATTCCAAGAAACATTTTCACCTCTAGCTACATTTCCACCTTAGCAATTCATCAAATTCAAAAGCTTAAGGACTTGCTATCTTCTATTCTGTTCAGGGGAAATGCTGGTTGGACCGGCAAGAGCACTATTTATGGATGAGATATCAACTGGTTTGGATACTTCTACAACTTTCCAGATAGTGAATTCAATCAGGCACTTCATCCACATTTTACAAGGAACTGCTATAGTCTCACTTCTACAGCCCGCACCAGAAACCTATAACTTATTTGATGACATAATTCTTTTATCGGATGGCCAGATTGTGTATCAAGGTCCCCGAGAAAATGTTATAGAATTCTTTGAACATATGGGTTTCAGATGTCCTGAGAGGAAAGGAGTAGCAGATTTTCTCCAAGAAGTAAGGCTTATATGTTTTATATTGTTGACCTTTTACTCCTCAGGTATCCATAATAAACCAAAAACCATTGGAACTTGTTTTGCCATGTGAAATTTTAGGTGACTTCAAAGAAAGATCAAGAGCAGTACTGGATAAGCAAAGAAGAGACATACAAATATGTTTCTGTCAAAGAGTTTTCTGAATCCTTTCAGTCGTTCCATATTGGGCGAAAGATTGGTGATGAGCTTGAAGTTCCTTTTGACAAGGAAAAGAGTCACCCTGCTGCCCTAAGCACTAATACATACGGAGTTAGCAAAAAGGAACTTCTCAAAGCTTGCGCAGCAAGAGAACTCCTGCTGTTGAAGAGGAATTCATTGGTGTACGTACTGAAGATGATAAAAGTAAGTGAAATAAATGTACAAGTTTTAGCTCTAAATTACAAATGTTACACTAATATTTCACAGTCCATGAGGCTGAGCTCACCAATGCTCTTCTGACATTCTAGGTGATCATTATTGCTAGCATATCAATGACACTATATCTACGGACAGAAATGCACAAGAATACAGAAACAGATGCTGGAGTTTACATGGGTGCTCTCTTTTATGCCCTTATAGTGGCTATTTTCAATGCACTCTCAGAGATCTCTTTCCTTATTTTGAAGCTCCCAGTCTTTTACAAGCAAAGGGACCTTCTATTTTTTCCTCCATGGGCATATTCTTTGCCAGCATGGATTCTCAAAATACCATTCACACTTGTCGAAATTGTGATTTGGGTGGGTATGACTTATTACACCACAGGATATGATTCTGATGTTGGAAGGTAATAATTCATTCCACTTTATAACTATGCATATACAAATATACATTCTTATCTCTTAGTTCTTTCAATTGCAGATTTTTCAAGCAGTTACTTCTACTTATATGTGTCAGTCAAATGGCTTCAGCATTGTTTCGTTTGATAGGAGCACTGGGAAGAAGCTTGATAATTGCATATACTTTTGGATCGTGTGCATTTCTCACTGTTATGGCATTGGGTGGATTCATCTTATCAAGAGGTATTTCAATTATGCTTTAAGAGAAATACTATGCATAGCCTACTAAGACATTATAGTATCACCCTTGATACTTTACCGCTTTGTGTTGGTCAAAACCTGATTAATCTAGCTACCTGTCATCAGATGACATCAGAAAATGGTGGATATGGGGTTACTGGACCTCACCATTGATGTATGCACAGAATGCAATAGCAGTTAATGAATTTCTTGGGGAAAGTTGGAGCCATGTAAGAAACTTCAGTACATTTTGGCTTTAATGAAGGAGATGGATGATCTGTGCAAAATAACCTTTAATGGGATAACTTTTTTACAGATTCCTCCTGGGTCAACAAGACCAATTGGATTGTCAGTGTTAATGTCTCGAGGGATTTTTCCAGAAGCACATTGGTACTGGATTGGTATAGGAGCACTTATAGGATACATCTTCCTATTCAATTTCCTAACAACAATGGCTTTAGTTTACCTCAACCGTAAGTATTCTTGTAATGTTTTATACAATTTAGTCTCTTTACTTCAAAGTTCAAACTGAAGGAAAAAGGTATTGTGTCAGCAATAGGGAAATCCCAAGGTATGCTATCAGAAGAAACATTAGCAGAGAGGAATACCAGCAAAAGTGGAAAGAGAACATCTGGTGAGTCATTAACTATTTAATGTGCCTAGGTAAGTTGAAACTAATCCAAAGTTGTACCAACTAATTCAAATGATAACATATCCAGGAAGAGAAGATGAGGTTCGCAAGAGTGTATCATCAGGAACTAAGTCAACAGGAGTGGGAGACATTAGTAAGAAGAGGGGAATGGTTTTACCCTTTGAACCTCTTTCAATTACATTTGATGATATCCGTTATGCGGTAGATATACCACAGGTAGTTTCAGTTTTCCAGTGAGAATTTAACTTCACATAATTGGAGTTCCAAATGTGTAATGAGGAGTGGTTATGGTTGCAGGAAATTAAAGCTCGTGGCATTCAAGAGGACAGAATAGAGCTCTTAAAAGGTGTCACTGGGGCTTTCAGACCAGGAGTTTTGACAGCCCTGATGGGTGTTACTGGGGCAGGAAAGACTACTCTGATGGATGTATTGTCAGGCAGAAAAACAAGAGGATACATTGAAGGGACAATCAAAATATCAGGGTATCCTAAAAAGCAGGAATCATTTGCACGTATAGCAGGATACTGTGAGCAAACTGACATTCACTCACCTCATGTTACGGTTTATGAGTCCTTACAATTTTCTGCATCGCTTCGTTTGCCTCCTGATGTTAACACTGCAACACGAGAGGTGCTTTCAGCTTATTAAATGTTTTCAATATAACATAAAATGGAAAAGACAACTCAGAATTTCAGACTCCTAACAACTGCAGATGTTCATTGAGGAGGTTATGGAACTTGTTGAACTTACTCCATTGAGAGATGCGCTTGTAGGCTTGCCTGGTGTTAGTGGTCTTTCAACTGAGCAGAGAAAGAGGTTAACTATTGCCGTTGAACTTGTTGCCAATCCTTCTATCATATTCATGGATGAGCCAACATCAGGGCTTGATGCTAGAGCAGCTGCAATTGTAATGAGAACAGTGAGAAACACAGTGGATACAGGTCGAACTGTGGTCTGCACAATCCACCAACCAAGCATCGACATTTTTGATGCCTTCGACGAGGTATCTTCCTAGATGGCTATTATTTGATTTTGCCTTCTATACCAAATCAACTAAATAACTATAAATATTTGCAGCTACTACTTCTCAAACGTGGAGGTGAAGAAATATATGTTGGTCCTTTGGGCCTGCATTCTTCTGAGCTCGTCAAATACTTTGAGGTGAGATGAAAATTAGAAGGTGTAATTGAAACTCTCAACTCTGTGCTTATATACACATCTTAATTTTTTTCTATACAGGGGATTGATGGGCTCAGTAAAATCAAATATGGTTATAATCCAGCCACGTGGATGCTGGAGATAACTTCAGCAGAGCAAGAAGCAGCTCTTGGAGTCAATTTTAGTCAAATATATAAAAACTCTGATCTACACAGGTAATATACCAAGAGAACAAAAGGTTGCTTGATTTTCCCCAAACAAAAAATCAAAATCAACTCAACATCCTAACTTGCAGTCACAGTAACTAGTAGGTCAATGAAGAGACAAATGAACGAGAAGTTTAAACATTGCAGTATTTAATGTTTTCTACTCTATGGTGGTGTATAATTCAGGAGAAACAAAGAACTGGTCAAAGAACTCAGTGTGCCAGCTCCGGGTTCACAAGATTTATATTTCCCACATCACTATTCCCAAACATTTTGGGGCCAATGCAAAACTTGTCTACAGAAACAGCATCGGTCATACTGGAGGAACCCACCATATACTGCAGTGAGATTGGTCTTTACAACATTCATCGCTATCATGTTTGGGACTATCTTTTGGGATCTTGGCTCTAAAAGGTGAGTACACAAATTAGACTCAACATGGTTTGGAGTGAGAAACCTAACATGTTATACCAAAGCAGATAACTGTTGAATATGTTGATATGCATGATCCAGGAGAAGGCACCAAGATATCTTTAATGCAATGGGTTCCATGTACGCTGTTGTTCTATTTCTTGGGTTTCAAAATGCTATATCAGTTCAACCAGTTATTGCCATTGAGAGGACAGTTTTCTACAGAGAAAGAGCAGCAGGGATGTATTCCTTTTTACCATATGCCACTGGGCAGGTAAGTTCACAAAACTATGCACAAACACAGCACAGCTAAAAAATTAATAGGGAATGAGAAAAATGTAATAACATGGTATTCTCGCCAAACCGTTTGTTTTGCAGATAGTGGTTGAGCTCCCTCATATTCTCGTTCAAAATCTCATATACTGTGTCATAGTGTATGCAATGATTGGATTTGAATGGACAGTTGTAAAATTCATTTGGTACCTCTTTTTCATGTATTTTACCTTATTGTACTTCACATTCTTCGGGATGATGACAGTAGCTTTGACACCAAATAATAATTTAGCCGCCGTAATTTCGTCTTTATTCTTCACACTGTGGAACCTTTTCTGTGGATTCACAATTTCAAAGACAGTAAGTACCAGAGATTATCTAAATGAAAAAGCATTACACAATAATTGTGGGCTGATATTCATTCCTTTTTTATCATTTGATAACAGAGAATACCAGTATGGTGGATTTGGTACTATTACATTTGTCCCTTTGCTTGGACGATATATGGATTGGTTGCTTCACAATTTGGAGACATAAAAGATGTGCTGGAAACTGGAGAAACAGTTGAAGAATTTGTAAGAACTTATCTCGGATATAGACACGACTTTTTGGGATATGCAGCAATAATCATCGTTGGAATGGGAGCCTTCTTTGGCTTCATTTTTGCCTTCTCTATCAGAGCACTTAACTTCCAAAAGAGATAGATTAAAGTGGCCGTTATAGAGAACATATATTGCCAGAAAGTTGTATAGCCCTTTGCGCATTTTGTCTTTCTCTCACCATAAGCCGGGTTGTGGCATCGATTCTGGATTTGTTAACGTTTGCTTTTATAATATTACGACCTTATTTGTCCTTTACTAAACATATTGTCACATAAAATGCCAGTTTCACAACATACGACCTACAAGTTTTATCTAAGGTTATGGAGCAGAAACTCGTTTCTCACTCGAATTATATTTATCTGTAAATACTGATAAATCATTAAATGATCTCATTCATCATTTCTCAAATTCAAGATAGCACAATTTTTTTGCAGAACATAATCAACACACTCTTTTGCAAGAATCGTTGGAGTTCAACATATGCACAATCTAATAAATCCAATGCTATAAAATATTCTAGCACACTGCATATAGAAGGGGAATTGAAAACCGGGGAGTGGAGTGAAATGCTTACCCTTTCAACTACAACGAAAATGGCGCGCCTGCGGCATTTTGAGTCCTGCACTAAATGAAAAAGAATGAACGAGATACATCTTCCAGAAGAGAGAGATTAAATTGGCTAGTTATACTAAAACGTAGACTGATAGAAAGTTGCATTTCCTTCTCATGTTTCTTTGGGGACAACTCCTATTCCCAACTTCAAAAACAATTTTACTATTATATGATTCTGCTGAAAGAAAACACACTGCAAATTATCTAAAACTTTGTTTGATATTCTTCAACTGATGCAAATATCAATACTAATCATACTATCATCACATACAATTCCGTACCTTACGACGTAAAACTACAGTGTAAAATTATCGAACAGATATATCTTAAAATGACGCCGTTCGACATTTCTTAACTTGAAGATCGTTGCAAAACATAATCAACACTCTTCTGCAAAAACTATAGGAATTTAACACATGCACAGACTGATTGACCAGAATACCTTCAAAATTAGAACTGATCATGTATAATTCTGCCCTAGATGCAGAAAATTGAAGCTGTAAAGTCCTAATAATCCGAAAGGGAAAAGATATCGGCAAGTGGAATGAAATCCTTACTCATCCAATATGAGCAAAATGTAGAGCGTATCTGCAAGTACTGTGGATTATTAAGGAGTTAATAAACGATTACGCCCGAACCAGGATAATTTTTACACTTTTCTTCTACAAAAGTCTCAAAAAAAAAATTATATAACAAAATTACATTAAAAAAGTTAATAAAAATATTTTTTTATTTAATTCTACATTCACATATTTTAATTTTTTTAATATATTTCAGCTTATAAAAAAAATTGAGCACGAGATTAGTATTATTTACAAAGGTGATAGTATTACATATATCAATATGTGTGCATTTATTTGGGATCGTGCAGAGTATACCATATGATAGTTAGGGATGGCAAAACGACTCGTCCCGCAGTTGATTCAATATGCCCCGCTCTGTTTGGATCGGCCCCGATCTGCCCCGTTTTGAGAATGGAGCAGATCCGCCCCGCCCCGCTTGCGGAGCAGATCAGGCATGGATCAACATATTTTTTGCCCTGATTTGCCCCGCTCCACTCCTCCCCGCTCCATATAATATTAATTATATATAATATTAAATATATATATAATATATAGAATTATATATATATATATTTTTTTTAAAATAATTAAATCTTGGATATGATTTGGTGATTTGGATGGATTATTGTTGATTAAATTGTGAATTTTTAATATTTTGCATTTAGTTTTTTAATATATTTATTTTGTAAAATTATGAGAATTTAATAGATGGAGCGGGGCAGATCAGATCCGCCCCGTGCGGGGCAGGCATGAATTTCAAAATGCTGCCCCGCAGTGGAGCATGGAGCAGGGCGGATCAGCGGGGCAGAGCGCGGAGCATGCATGGATATTGAGGTATCCGTCCCGATCCGCTCCATTTGTCATCCCTATGAGTAGCTTATGTTATGGAATTAAGAGGTGGTCTATTTTATCAAGCAGGAGATATTCTCATTTGAACCTTTATGAAAATATCCATAACCTTGGTAAATTTTGGAAAACCGCGACTGATTCTGAAAGAGAATAAATGAAGAAAACAACATGTCGTATCGATGGAGAGTTCTGAGAATATTTCATTCTTATCGAATTAGTATAAACCCTATTCGAATTCTTAGAATGGAATAAAATAAAGTTGGGTCGGGTCGAATGAATAAATGGATAGAAGCACGTGGATTCAATTAATTGTCAAAAAGTAAAAGGTACAGACTTCTATTCTTAATTTGAATAATTTTCCGATCCAAATAGACGTTAAAAATAAATTGGTGCCTGATACGGGAAGCACTTATCACTCCGCGAGTGGATTCTATATTTTTTTAATGAATCCTAAAAGAAGCAGTATATCTACAGTCTTGAGATTACTTGCACACTTATTTTATTATGACATATTTTAATATTATCTGCACATTTTAAAAAATTAATTTATTATATACACATTACACTCTTAAAAATATATACATATATATCAATAGGTGTTTCTTATTTATAAGAATAAATAGGTGTTTTTTATTTTTGCATCATCTATATGTTTATTGAATCATGTAGCAATACACATTTTACTATTTTATATATGTTATTATATGAAAAAATAAATATTTCTATAAAAATAATATGTGAAAAACTAATATTTATTCTTATAATAACACACATTTTACTCTTTATATTATATAAAATTATTTATTCTATAAAAAATAAATGAATATATGTAAAAGGAATAATCTTTTATATGATATTAGCATAAATTTGCTCTAATTCTAATGCACATTTGTTCCACATTTTGTGTTACTATGTGGACACATATGTATTATTATATGAACAAATGTATGTTACTGTAAGAATAAGATATAATTTTATAAAAATAAATACATATATGTGAAATAACAACATTTAGTTGGATAGTAACACACATTTTATCTTATAATAACATTAATTTGTTCATATATTAATACAAAATTAAGAACAAAATTTACACCTTAAATAAAAAAATTAAATAAATAAACAAAAGTAATCCTCAACTGCATTGCTCTTTCCCGCATGTAGAAGTGCAAAAAATCCAATCGCATTACGTACTCAGTGAAAGTTGCCTAATGAAAAGGGCGATTTCATCTTTTTAATTTTTTTTAAAGTTTATTTTTAAAAATTTCTACCGTAGAAATTTCTATATAAGTGTGGGTAGCGCATAACTAATAGAAATCGTTTAATTTGTGGGAGTGAACATTGATCAATACATTATGGCTACGTTGTAAGGTTCCGATCATCAATATTAGTCGAGATTACCCTTAATTTTGGTAATTATTCCAACTAATTAAATATTAGTATGACTTTTGGCGACAAATTTCTTAATTACTTTATTGAGAATAAAGATCCCATCTTCGATCTCAATTGGTTGATATTAGAATAATGTTGAAATATGTTAATTCGATTAAAATGTCCTGTGAATCATATGTAAAATACAGTGCTATATAAATATTTTTAGATATATTTTGCTTAACTCTTACTAATCAATTGAGTCGATCTTACAAAAGATTGTACCATTATAACTTCAAAACAAACCAGTGCATTGTTAAAAAATTATTCATGTTATTATTGACAGGTCATAATTTTATATACTAAAAAGTCAATTTAATTTGGGTATCTTTCAACATAAACAGCATAAATTTTTAAAAATATATTAAAAATTCACAATGCACCTGGTGCATTCAAAATTAAGCCAACAATTATCAAAGGCGTTTGGAAACAATGCTTCGACAATTTAAATGAAAAGTCAATTTCTCATTAGATAAATTTATCTTTCAAAAAATGTACAAGACAAGTTTTAATGCTGATGGTGTGTTTCCTTAAATTGTTAGGATTATGTGGATATTAATAATTTAATAAGGGGACCTAAAAACCCTAAATAATACTTGTTTAATTTAAAAGATAATAAATTAATTGTAAACACGTGCGATCCTCTGCTGGACTGATAAACCAACAAATTAAACACACCCATTGATATGTATTATTGAATGTAGAATGTCAGAGCTAATTAATTAATTGACTTTTAGAATTTAATTTTCACGTCGGAATTATATCATTGATTTATGTTTACACGTTTAGACGACATCCTCTAAACTGGCATTTAAGATGTCCATTCTGAGATACGTATCCAATAAAATAGACTGTTATATTGAATACTAAATCATGACAAGTCACCTAAACAAGAGAACTATAATTTTGCAAAATATTCCGCTGATTTGTTTTGATATGCATTACAGGGTCGGTCTTCTCCGCACCATTCATACCGTGCAACTGGATGCAATGACGAAGTATGCAGGAAAATATAAGTGAAGCATGCTGTCTATATTTGATTGAAGATGTGAAATGAAACGTGTAGACTATTATAACTAAAATGTAATTCAGAATTGACTAAGAATGTAAAATAAAACGTGTTGAAACAAATTTGACTGAAACCGAAAAATGAAACATACATGTTAATATAACTAAAACGTGACATATGTGACTTTTGTTTAAACAGATACACCATGGAGTCTTGAATATTGCAAGGAAGAGGTAATATAACATATGGCTCCGTTTGGGAGGGTGGATTTGAATTCACACACAAATACTTAGATTTGAGTTATGTTTAAAATAAAGGAGTTTTGAAAAGTCAGATAAGCTTAAATAGTATATTTCCTGTTCATAGCTAAAACTACCAACAAAAGAGACCAAGATAGAAACATAACAGAAGATACCTGTTACAACTTCATTCAGAGAAAATGGCAGGTGCCAATGTACGGAGCAACACTGGCATGGAGGTTTTTTCAAATTCGACTAGAGAAGTTGACGATGAAGAAGCATTGAAGTGGGCTGCGCTGGAGAGACTTCCGACATATCATCGTATAAGAAGAGGCCTACTAACAGACACCGATGGTAGAAAAGAAGAAATAAATATAAAAAATCTTGGGCCTGTGGAAAGAAAGAATCTCGTAGAGAGGCTACTTAAACTTGGTGAGGGAGATGATGGAAATTTTTTGTTAAAGCAGAAGGAACGTATAGAGAGGTAATGGAATTACTCTTATCTGTATTGTGGCTAAAGCTTAGTCTCTTATATGTTTACTTATGAAATTGATGCAGGGTTGGTCTTCATCTTCCAACAATTGAAGTCCGATTTGAGTACTTGAGTGTTGATGCAAATGCTTATGTCGGCAGTAGAGCATTGCCTACAGTATTCAACTTCACTGCTAATATATTCGAGGTCATTCAGTTATTTGAACGTAGTAACAGGGAAAAAAAGAGGGGTGGGGGGAGGACTGGGGAATAGTAGTCTGAATGTCTTACCTTTTCCTTGATCACAACATAGGGTTTACTGGGTTATCTTCATATTCTTCCAAGTCAAAAGAAACAATTTCCAGTTCTTCATGATGTCAGTGGGATCATCAAACCTGGAAGGTAGGCAGACAGCAGTTCTTTTTTTTTTTTCATTTGTCTTTTTCCTCTTTGTTTCTCTGTTTCTTGGTCCAAACTCCGTTCACCTTTCCCTTTGGCAGAATGACACTGCTTTTAGGGCCACCAAGCTCTGGGAAAACAACATTGTTGCTAGCTTTGGCTGGAAAACTTGATCCAGAGTTAAATGTAAGTGTGCATACCTCCAGTATAAGTGCTGCTTATTTGTCTGTTGGACGACATACTGTTCCATCCGGGCGTACAATAAGTTGTTTCCCCTTGAAATGAATCGGCTCTTTTCACAGGTATCTGGAAGAATAACATACAACGGTCACGAGATGAAAGAGTTTGTACCACAAAGGACATCTGCCTACATAAGTCAGCATGATCTGCACATAGGAGAAATGACAGTTAGGGAAACACTAGCTTTTTCTGCGAGATGTCAAGGGGCTGGAGCTCATTATGGTCAATTACATTTTTATTTAGTTAATTTGACATAGAAATATAAAGTTTGTATTGCTACAGTTAGCATATAATCAATTATCTTTCTGGAATTCTCAGAGATGCTAGCAGAATTGTCAAGGAGGGAGAAGGATGCCAACATTAGGCCAGACCCTGATCTTGATATATTCATGAAGGTAAAAGCTAAACTTCAGTTATTATTGTTGGGAAGAATTTGGTGATGACAGAAAATTGTCATTTTGAATTTAAATACTACAGGCAGTATCTATTGAAGGGCAGGCCGAAAGTGTGGTGACAGATTACATCATCAAGGTAACTTACCTCAAAAGTTTCAAAATATTTTCAGTACTTGTATTGAAGACATAGGTGAAAACATTTCAATGGCACACAGATCTTGGGGCTTGAGGGGTGTGCTGACACTATGGTAGGCGATGAAATGATTCGAGGAATTTCTGGAGGAGAACGAAAGAGACTGACAACAGGTAGCTTTACTAGAAAAGAAATTGTTGCAATCCTATAAAGAGACCGATGTAATATAAGGAGTTGAAGAGATTATAGTAAAAAAACATAATATTCTTGAAAAAGATGAGCAACACTAGAAAAAAAAATTGTTGGAATCTTAGGCAAAAGTTCTATGAAGGCAGTTACAACATACAAATACAATGCTTTATGCATGGACAAAAACAGTTTTATGCTGATATTAAATAAAATTCTGAAGATTATAAAGAAAACATAATATTCTTGAAAAGGATTAACAATATATAGACGTAATCATAAATTCAAAAGCTCAAGGAGTCGTGTATTTTATTCTATTCAGGGGAAATGTTGGTTGGACCTGCAAGAGCACTATTTATGGATGAGATATCAACTGGTTTGGATACTTCGACAACTTTCCATATAGTGAATTCAATCAGGCAATTCATCCACATTTTACAAGGAACTGCTATAGTCTCACTTCTACAGCCCGCACCAGAAACCTATGACTTATTTGATGACATAATTCTATTAACGGATGGCCAAATTGTGTATCAAGGTCCCCTGGAAAATGTTCAAGAATTCTTTGAACATATGGGTTTCAGATGTCCTGAGAGAAAAGGAGTAGCAGATTTTCTCCAAGAAGTAAGGCTAATATGCTTTATATTATTGGCTTTTTACTTCTCAGATATCCATGAATAATGGAATCAAAGTCAATTGAGGACTTGTTAGCCTTGTGAATTTTAGGTGACATCAAGGAAAGATCAAGAGCAGTACTGGATACACGAAAATGAGACTTACAAATATGTTTCCGTCAAGGAGTTTTCTGAAGCCTTTCAGTCGTTCCATATTGGGCGAAAGATTGGTGATGAGCTTGATGTTCCTTTTGACAAGGAAAAGAGTCACCCTGCAGCCCTAACCACTGATAAATATGGAGTTAGCAAAAAGGATCTTCTTAAAGCATGTGCCGCTAGAGAATTCCTGCTGATGAAGAGGAATTCATTTGTGTACATATTCAAGATGATAAAAGTACGTAAGATAAATATACCAAGTTTTAGCTCTCATTCAAAAATGTTACACTAATATTATTGAATACCTGAGTTTTGAAGCTCACCAATGCTCTTTTGACATCTAGGTTATTATTATGGCTAGCATATCAATGACATTATTTATAAGGACAAAAATGCATAAGAACACAGAAACAGATGGTGGAGTTTACATGGGTGCACTCTTTTATGCCCTTATTGTGGCTATTTTTAACGCACTCTCAGAGCTCGCTCTCAGTATTTCGAAGCTCCCAGTCTTTTACAAGCAAAGGGACCTTCTATTTTTTCCTCCATGGGCATATTCTTTGCCAGCATGGATTCTCAAAATACCATTCACACTTGTCGAGGTTGTGATTTGGGTGGGCATGACTTATTACATGACAGGATATGATTCTGATGGGGGAAGGTAATAACCCATTCTACTGTATCACTCTGCATATACAAATACACACTCCTATCTCTCGGTTCATTGACTTCTTTTAAATGCAGATTTTTCAAACAATTGCTTCTACTTGTATGTCTCGGTCAAATGGCTTCTGCATTGTTTCGTTTGATAGGAGCACTAGGAAGAAACATGACGATTGCATATACATTTGGAGCATGTGCATTTCTCTACATTATGGCCTTAGGCGGATTCATCTTATCACGAGGTATTAAAATAATGCTTTCAGAGAAATCTTATGCATAGTCTACAAAGAGACTATATATCAACTGTGATACTTAAACCTGATTCGCCTAGCTGCCTTTCACCAGATGACGTCAGAAAATGGTGGATATGGGGTTATTGGACCTCACCTTTGATGTATGCACAGAATGCAATAGCAGTTAATGAATTTCTTGGAAAGAGTTGGAGCCACGTAAGCAACTTTAGTTGTTATATGAAGGAGATGATCCGTGTATATTAGCATTAATGGGATATATTTCTTACAGATTCTTCCTGGGTCAACAAAACCACTTGGATTGTATGTGTTAACATCTCGAGGCATATTTTCAGAAGCACATTGGTACTGGATTGGTGTAGGAGCACTTATAGGTTATGTCTTCCTATTCAATTTCCTAGTGACCATGGCTTTAGTCTACCTCAACCGTAAGTATTCTTATAGTGTTTTAATTCAATTTAGTCTCTTTGCTTCAAACTGAGGGGCAAACGTAACCACACAGCACTAGGGAAATCCCAAGCTATTCAATCAGAAGAAAGCCTAGCAGAGAGGAAAACCAGCAAAAGAGGAGAGAGAGCATCCGGTGAGTCATTAACTACTAAGTGTGCTTCTTTAAGTCGAATTAATGCAAAGTTGTCACAACTAACTCAAATGATAACATATCCAGGGAGAGAAGATGAGGTTCACAAGAGTGTAACATCAGCAACTATGTCAACAAGAGTGGGAAACATCAGTAATACGAGAGGAATGGTTTTACCCTTTGAACCTCTTTCAATTGCATTTGATGATATTCGTTATGCAGTAGATATGCCACAGGTAATTTCAGTTTTACTCTCAGAATTTAACTTAATCTCAAATGTGTAATGAAGTGTGGTTATGGTTGCAGGAAATAAAAGCTCATGGCATTCAAGAGGACAGAATAGAGCTTTTGAAAGGTATCAGCGGGGCTTTCAGACCAGGAGTTTTGACAGCCCTGATGGGCGTTACTGGGGCAGGAAAGACAACCCTGATGGATGTATTATCAGGCAGAAAAACAAGAGGATACATTAAAGGGACAATCAAAATATCGGGGTACCCAAAAAAGCAGGAAACATTTACACGTATAGCAGGATACTGTGAGCAAACTGACATTCACTCACCTCATGTTACGGTTTATGAGTCCTTACAATTTTCTGCATCGCTTCGTTTGCCTCCTGATGTTAATGCTGCAACACGGGAGGTGCTTTCAGCTTATTAAATATTTTCAACATTATATAAAATGGAAAAGACAACTCAGAATTTCAGACTCCTAACAAAGAATGACTGCAGATGTTCATTGAGGAGGTCATGGAACTTGTTGAACTTACTCCATTGAGAGAAGCGCTTGTAGGCCTGCCTGGTGTTAGTGGTCTTTCAATTGAGCAGAGAAAGAGGTTAACTATTGCCGTTGAACTTGTTGCCAATCCTTCTATCATATTCATGGATGAGCCAACATCAGGGCTTGATGCTAGAGCGGCTGCGATTGTAATGAGAACAGTGAGAAACACAGTGGATACAGGTCGAACTGTGGTCTGCACAATCCACCAACCAAGCATCGACATTTTTGATGCCTTCGACGAGGTATCTACCTAGATGGCTATTATTTGATTTTTCCTTCGATACCAAATCAACTAAATAACTATAAATATTTGCAGCTACTACTTCTCAAACGTGGAGGTGAAGAAATATATGTTGGTCCTTTGGGCCTGCATTGTTCTGAGCTCATCAAATACTTTGAGGTGAGATTAATAACAAATCAGAAGGTGTAAATAATTCAACTCCCAACTCTATGCTAATATACATGACTTAAATTGTATCTGTATAGGGGATTGATGGACTCAGCAAAATCAAAGATGGTTACAATCCAGCCACGTGGATGCTGGAGATAACTTCGGCTGAACAAGAAGCAGCTCTAGGAGCCAATTTTAATCAACTATACAAAAAATCTGATCTGTACAGGTAATATACCGAGAAAAGGAATGGTTGCAGAAGTTATTAGTAGATCAATGAAGAGTCAAACGAACTAGAAGCTTTATATTGCAGTGTTTAATGTTCCTTAAAACTAATTATCAACTCAATGGTGTACAATTCAGGAGAAACAAAGCACTAATCAAAGAACTCAGTGTGCCAGCCCCAGATGGCAGGGATTTATATTTCCCAAATAATTATTCTCAATCATTTTGGGCCCAATGCAAAGCTTGCCTATGGAAACAGCATTGGTCATACTGGAGGAACCCACCATATACTGCTGTGAGATTGCTGTTTACAACATTCTTCGCAGTCATGTTTGGAACTATTTTTTGGGATCTTGGTTCTAAAAGGTGTGTACCTTGAATTAGAGTCAACATGTTTTGCCAAAGCAGATAATTGTTGAATAAGTTGATATGCATGATTTTGCAGGACAAGGAACCAAGATATCTTTAATGCAATGGGTTCCATGTACGCTGCTGTTCTATTTCTTGGGTTTCAAAATTCTGTATCAGTGCAACCAGTTGTTTATATTGAGAGAACAGTTTTCTACAGAGAGAGAGCAGCAGGAATGTATTCCTCTTTACCATATGCCTTCGGGCAGGTAAGTTCAACAAGTTATTCACAAACATAGTACAGTTGAAAAGCTATAACCAGGACAAGGAAAATGTAATAACGTGGTATTATGGCCAAATTGTTTGTTTTGCAGACTGTGGTTGAACTCCCTCATCTTCTCATCCAAAATCTCATATATTGTGTCATAGTGTATGCAATGGTTGGTTTTGAATGGACAGCTGTGAAATTCAGTTGGTACCTCTTTTTCATGTATTTTACCTTATTGTATTACACATTCTTCGGTATGATGACAGTAGCCATAACACCAAACCATAATATAGCCGCCATAATTTCGTCTTTAGTCTTCACGCTATGGAACCTTTTCTCTGGATTCATGATCTCAAAGACAGTAAGTAACAGTTATTATTTAATGAAATACATTAGTAAAAATAAGGGGCATTCACATATTGGTTCAAAATATTTGCACAGATGTATAATTTTTTATTTTTTTTGCAGAAGCATAATTTTTTTGCACGGAACCAACTTGTAATTAGTGTCATTTTTTTGAACCATTTTATAATTTTTCCTAAAAATAATTAAGGGCTCATATTAATTCTTTCTTCTTCTTTTTCTGTTTGATAACAGAGAATACCAGTATGGTGGATTTGGTACTATTATGTTTGTCCCTTTGCTTGGACAATGTATGGATTGATTGCTTCACAGTTTGGAGATATAAAAAAAGTGCTCGACACTGGAGAAACAGTTGAAGAATTTGTAAGAAGTTATTTCGGATATAGACATGACTTTCTGGGATATGCTGCAATAATCATCGTTGGAATGTCAGCCTTCTTCGGCTTCATTTTTGCCTTCTCTATCAGAGCAATTAACTTCCAAAAAAGATAGATTAAGGACACTGATATAGTCTCCCTATTCAAGCATCTACTGGTGTTGGAACACATTTTATTTCAGGTCACAGTTTATATTCCACTGTATCACTACATAAACCAAAGAAATTGGTCTGGTTAATAAAGGTTGATAGTGGAGTTGGTGGGGGGGTTAAATTCTCTATTTTAGGCCGTTTTTCTTTTAATGATTGGCTGAGTTTCCTGATAAAAAAGAAAACAGTAGTTCCTCAGCTGCATTCTTTAGATATTCCATGGGTTAAAAATCTGCATAACCTTTGGTCTTTGTAACTCTCAATAAGTTATAAATAATGATGAAATTCAAAAACAACTAGAGATTCCTATTTAGGTGTCTGCACCACTATGTTCTTTCAACTCGCCCAAGAAGAAGAGCCATAAAAATAAAGGCTGTAAAAAAAATTCAGGAGAAAGAATTGAGGGTTTGAAAACGCACCACAACGCGTTTACTACTTCCCAAACGATCATCAACTGAATTGGAGCATCAGTTTCATCTTGATCATCACGATCCCCGTTGGCCTGGCCCCTGAAACTATATAATACAGAGATCTTATTCAACTAACATCACCATTGGGCAATAAAAGTAGTGAATCAAACATAAGTTAATAACTTTGAATAATCATCTTGAAAGATTACCTTCTGATGCTAAACACGAGGTACGTCCGCATAGCTTCTCAACTCACACTTCCCATACTGAGCCTCAATTTTCTCTGAAGCTCTGTATTCACACTGTTGCAACTGCTCATTGAATTCCCTGTAAATCTGGAAGAGATAAACACATAATTAATAGAAATACAAATTTATGTACCCATCCCAACTTGAATATGTTCCGTTTCTCGTAGGCAAGTATAAACCTCTTCCTTAATTGGCAGAATTCCAATTCTCGAACCACACAAATGGCGAGACAGAGAGAGAAATTGAAATCCCATCCCAAAAAATATAATTAAAAAAAGGTAATTTTATAATTATAATTAAAAACATATATTAAAAAATAATTTTCATATGAATTTAAAATATAATTATCTAAAAAGGTAATTCCGCGATTTTTTAAAATACTAACCACCATCCATAGATTTCGGTAAATTCCACCCATTACACATTTAAATTAAAAAAATTAAATTTCAAATTAATTTAAAATAAATTTCAAATTAACATATAGTTTTTTCTAATCCCGCATATATGCGGGGTTATGTACTAGTCCCCTATCATCTATTTCTGAATCCCGCGTATCCTACGTGGCTTCATACAACACTTTCTATGCATCTTTCTAATTATCTCATAAAATTATATTTTTTAAAATAAAATATAAATAACCGTCGTCGGTTATCCATCCTTTTTTTAATTCACTAACTTCTCCATCTATTTTATCCCTCTATATTTTTTAAAATACTAATCACCATCCATAGATCTCGATAAATTCCATCCAATAAACATTTAAATTAAAAAAATTAAATTTCAAATTAATTTAAAATAAATTTTAAATTAATATATAGTTTTTTCTAATCCCTAATATATGCGGGGTTATGTACTAGTCACCCTATCATCTATTTCTGAATCTATGAAATCCTACGTGGCTTAATACAATACTTCCTATCTACTTTTCTAATTTTCTCATAATATTGTATTTTTTAAAATAAAATATAAATAATCGGTTAATTCTTTATCCATTTTTTTAATTTATCATTTTTAAAATAAAATATAAATAACCGCTGTTGGTTATTTCTTTATCCATAATTCACAAACTTCTCTATTCCATCACTCCACATCTCTAAATATTTTTATTTTTCATTTAAAAAAAAAAAAATTAATAGTTAAAGAAATAGAAATCACCCTCCATAAATTTTGGCCAAAGAAATAGTAACCACCATTAAAATAATTTATTTTCAAAAAAAATAATCAACATTTTCGTATTACAATATTTTATATAATTTTTAATATTTTATAAAAAAAATTAATATAAAATTAATATATAATTTTTTTTAATCCCGCGTATTTGCGGGGTTATGTACTAGTATCATCTATTTCTGAATCTCGCGTATCCTACGTGGCTTCATACAACACTTTCTACGCATTTTTCTAATTTTCTCATAAAATTATATTTTTTAAAATAAAATATAAATAACTGTTGTCGGTTATCCATCTTTTTTTTAATTCACTAACTTCTCCCTCTATTTTATCCCTCTATATTTTTTAAAATACTAACAATCATCCATAGATCTCGGTAAATTCCATCCATTACACATTTAAATTAAAAAAATTAAATTTCAAATTAATTTAAAATAAATTTTAAATTAACATATAATTTTTTCTAATACCGCATATCTGTGGGGTTATGTACCAGTGGAAATACGAAATCTTGATGGCAAACCCTATCGATCCCCCCAATCAATTATCCGTTACTAATTAAGCATGTGGAAATGACCTTTTAATTTTGTAGCCGTTAGATATTATGATGGGCCTCTTATTAATTGGGCTCAACTTCGGGGCATTAATATTGTGTTTTTATAAGGTTTTTTTTAGGATCCGGATATTTTTACCCCAATTATCAATTCACTATCTAATAGATCAATTCACCCCATGTGAGTTTCCAAAAATACCCAAACTCATATCACTTCACCCCACCAATCTAATCACACAAAACTGATGAAACTCATATCATTTGTTCGAAACTGAAGAAACTCGTCCACGCGATCCAATCCATCAGCGAAGTTCGAACGGCCGACGCACTGGAGGAGACCCACGCCACCGGAGGAGACCCATGGATAAAGGTTTTAGGGTTTGAAACTGAATATATTTAAGAATTTATTAGTTTTAGGATTTAAATTAGTTTTATATATTGAAAGGTTTTGAATGATTTTGTATGTTTTGAATGAATTTTTGTTGTCACTATTATAAATATTGGTATTGGAAATCGATTGGAAATCGTTTGCAAAATTTCGTCGGACAAAACGGAACGAAAAACGCGAAAAAATCACTGAAGGCATTTGTTCGACACTGGTTAGTGGAACAAATGCAAAATGTTCAGAAAAAAATTTCCGAACAAACTACAAATGTTTGGAATTTTTTTCCGAACAAATTACAAATGTTCGGAATTTTTTTCCGAACATTTTGCATTTGTTCCACCAACCAGTGCGGAACAAATATGTTCGAATTTTTTTTAAAAATAGATTTGAAAAATGTACGTAAAAACCATTAATGTGCATATGAAGAACTATTATGATCTTGTATTAAAATCATGTTGTGAAATTAAAAAATTTATAACCTTTTTGTTCGATAAAATATGGTTAAAGAATATTGGAGTGACAATCATTTAAATCTAGGTTTTGAAAGAGGGGGGTGAACTGATCGATTTTAATTGTGAAATATATTTAAAGGGTAATTTTGTCTTTTAAAACTTATTTCCAAAATGAAGAACAAAAGTGGAGTGAAGTACTCAAAAAATGGGTTGAAAATATCCTGGTCCATTTTTTATCACCAAAACCAAAACTTGTTCATAAAAAGCTAAAGAGAATGTTAAATTTTATTGGGGCATTTCGTTCAAAAAAATCATATTAATAAATTAATTCAAAATATTTATACAAATATATAATTTTTTTTATATTTATCAATAAATGTTAGTTGTTAGTAGTAACTAGAGGTTAGTTCACTAACTCTCCAATCACTCCAAGAATATCTCAAAGTCAACTTTATATCTCTTTCTTATTCATTTCCAGAGGGAATCGAATTCGGGTCACTTACTCAAATGAAGAGCTCGGTGACCCGTGACAAGTAAAAGGGATTCCCAAATTAAACCCCTTTAATAAAACAATTAAAGGGGAATTCTATCAAAAATCAACATGATGGTAAAATAAATTATTCCCGCAACACTATTTTATGGATAATCTACAACTCTTCTATAATTCTTGAAGCAAAGGATCAACAGGGAAAATCGAGAAGGAAAAAGTATATATATATATATATATATATATAATTAGTTCCCATTAGTGAAAGATAGAATGTATCGCCGCCCAAATTAATCAAATCTAATATCCTTCAACAAATTGAGAACCTGATGAAAGACATATTAAGGCTGGATTTAATAGGTGATACCATAAGGCTGGATGATGAAGAGGTCATAATGCTTCCAAGATAATATTATGTTAGGGAAGAGGTATTATAATAATTCATTGTATTTATCTTTACTAAAATACTTCTTTTATATTGGAAAGGAAAACTATAATTCACTTTACTTTTGTTTATGATATAGAGGGCAAAATTATAAATTGCATATTTTTTTTATTATTAACCTTACAATACAATCCAAACATTCAAAATGAAATTATCTTTACATTATTAATTATCTTAATCCATCAATCCAAATATACTATTTAACTCATAGATAACAATCTTTAGATTATAATCTTGTCTAATCTATCTTGAATTGTTTATCTTGTTCATTGAACCAAATAAGCCCGTTGGGATCTAAAATGGAAGAACAACATCTTGGCTCGGAAAGCACAGAATAAGTGGCTGAAGAAAGGTGATACAAACTCAAAGATGTTCAACAACTTCATAAACCGGATGAGAAAATGAAATGAGATAGTTGACGGAGTATCTGTATCGATAGAGGAGATAAAGTATATTAAAGAGGGTGTTCACAACTTTTTTAGGAAACAATTCCAGAAAAGGGACATCTCTTGACCATAACTTCACAAGCAGGCACATCTCAGATCTTGATAATGAATATTTGATTTCACCTTTCATGGAAGAGGAAGTGAAGGAAGCAATTTGGTCCTGTGACTCATCCTAGAGCCCTGGACCGAATGGATTCAGTTTTAGTATGCTAAAGGAGCTGTGGGGATCCTTATAATATGATCTTATGAGAATGATGATGGAGTTTCACCAATTTGAAAGCTGGTGAAGGGTATAAAATAAATCCCTCATTTACCATTTTAATCCTAAAAAAGGAAGATGCATCTGGACTTTGAGATTACCGGCCAATCTCATTGATAGTGGTTGTGTACAAAATAATTTTCAAAGTTCTAGCAAAGATGTTAAGTTGCGTACTAGAATCCAAACCAAAGCGCATTTATAGGAGGTAGGCAAGCTCTGGATAGTGTGGTGATCCTGAATGAGGCAATTGATGAAGCAAAAAAGAAGAAAATTGAGAGATGTTTTTTTAAAATATGAAATAGTTTACGTAGATGGGAGGATAGAAAAATTATCACTTGGGGCAGAATCACTCTTTTGAACTCGGTACTCTCAGCACTACATATCTATTACCTATCCATGTAAATATCTTGTTGGTGGAGAGATGTAAATATCACTTCGGAACATGTAGAGAATTGGTTTGGAGAGGGCTTAGAGAGGAGGTAGGGGATGGAAGGAGTACGAAGTTTTGGGAGGATGTATGGATAAGAGGGGAGTCATTAAAATCAAAATTTCCTAGGCTTTCCAATTTGAGCATAGAGAAGGAAGGAGAAGTAGGTCTCATGGGAGAGTGGGAAGGGAATAATTGATGTTGGAAATGGAAGTGGAAACATCCTTTTTTTTTTGCTCGAGAAATGTCTATATTTAACGATTTAATCTCGTACTTTACAGATTCACACCAAAAAGGGGGATTGCTGATAAATGGAAATGGAAGTCTGAACTGAACGATAACTATACAAGAAAAGAAGCATACATGGTGATAATGAACATGAATGAAGCAGAGCATAGAAAAGGTGATAAGGAGGATGTTTCAAGCTAATTTGAAAGAGTTTTGTTCCAAACAAAGTGGTGGCACATGCGTGGAGGCTGTTACACGGGCGACTTCCAACGAAGGAAAATTTTAATGAGGCGAAATATCCTTAACTCAAATAACTATGAAATGTGTCTTTTGTGAAGATCAAAACAAGTCAGATAAACACTTATTCTTCGAGTGCAATAAGTCGCACACCATTTGGATGGAGGTACACAGAAGATTACAATTTCCAATAATGTAGCATTCAAACGCTACACAAAATCTTCTCGCTTTTTGCAAAGTTCTTTGTGTCAAAAGAGGTAGACGTATAGTTGTTACCATTTGACTAATTGTCGTTTGGCTATTATGAAAATGGAGAAATGAGGTACTTTTTTAAAATAAAGAAATGCTAAGGAGTAAGTTAATTGAGGAATTTTAGAATAAAGAAATGCTTAGGAGTAAGTTAATTGAGGAATTGAAATATGAAAGTAAGAGTAAGGAGCTGGTTATCAACTAAAGATATGTCTTTAGATAGATTGGGTGTCAAATCCTTAGGGCTCATTTGGTTCGTAAGATAAAAGTATCTATCAGCCAAAAACATGCATATTTTTTGCGGATAGATACTTTTATCTTACGAACCAAATGAGCCCTTAGATTACTGTTGAGGTGCTTAGAGAACTCTGCTTCTTGCAAGTTGTTATAGTAAACTGTGCGGGTTCTTATACCCTTTTCTTCTTTGGCTATAAAATTTCTTTTTACTGATTAAAAAAAAAAAAAAACCCTTCAACAAATAATCCTCTTTAATAATGTGTTTTCAAGCTCTACACATTACACTACTCTATAACATTAGTTCATCCATCAAGGCAGGTTGTTAACAGGCCAGTGAGTCTGAGGACAAAAAAACAGGCAAAATCGAGAAGGAAAAATAATGTCTGAGCCGCATATGTTGTTACATTTGAAAATTACATCATAATCCTCTCTCAAGAATAATTTAAAAAAAAAAAAAAACAGATGAAAAAGGACAGACAATTCAATTATCTAAGTTGTCCAAGAAGCTCCTCAACTCTTTCAACCCTTCAGCAGAAATGCTTCGATGAACTCTTCCGCGAGGCACGGTCAAGTTGGGCGGCGGCTGCGGCCGGAAACAAACCACCACCACCGATAAATTATCCCCACTTTTTCTCTTCAGAGCCTCGTCTATAAGATCCTTGCAGCACGCCGTTGGATCGTTGTGCTCCTGAAGCCTTCTGCGTGCAAAATCCACCGCATTTTGGCTCAAAAACACTTCCCACAGCCCATCACACCCTATAATTAGAAACTCATCTTCCTCTGTTAGTTTAGTGCTCATAACTTCAGGCTCTGCAGTTAGTGGACCATCTTGCCCTTTTAATCCTTCCATATGCCAGTCGCCTAAAGCACGAGCCACGTTGAGCTGTCCATTGAGATAACCGTCGTATACATACCCTCCTGAGGCTTCTATACGCTGTCTCTCCCTAAAGCAAACGGGCCTATGATCTCTTGACATCTCGATTGCCTTACCCCTTCGACAAAGCACTGCTCTGCAATCCCCAGCATTCGCCACCACAAGAGAGCTGAATGAATGAGAAAAGAAAACATTCAATTATGTCCGAATTAAAACTTGCATATCATTATCTTTAAAAGGTATTAATGTGCTAGTATTAGTTAGTTTTCACTGAAAAGTATTAGTTGTAGATGGTTACACAGAGAGTTACTCACTGACCTTCCAATTACAACAGCTGCCAACGCGGTAGTACCAGAAGCAAGATCTGCATCCAACGAGCAAGCATCTGCAAAGGCAGCATCCGTCTGCAAAAATGCAGAAGAAATTACTCTCTCAATCTCCCTTGGAAAATCTTCATCCTCAACAATGAGCCTAGGCAGATTGTAGCAGGCAAAATCAGCCGCATGCTTTCCTCCATGTCCATCAAAAACCTACCAACATATACAAGGCACATTATATTTCAAAACGAAAATGGAAAAAGGACTGCAAACTATGTTAGCTTACACTCCCAAAGTACATTAACAAAATGATCTTAGTAAAGTCAATCAATCACGGTGAGGAAGAGAGTGAGTATTAAGCTGGTGTTAAGAGAGTTACCCCATAGAATGCACTGGGCCTCTCACTGGAAATATTTAACCCGTACTCATGCATCAAACTGTCTGCGCAAACATACACGTCTTCCATGCTCGAGCGAGAACCAATGTCTGCCCATGCACCTGAGCGAAGCAGGGGCATATATTCAGTATCACTATCATCATTTCCACTCAGTCTCAGCTCACTCGAAATATCTGATGACCTGGTCTTCACCTGTTACAGCTCTAATCAGAAAGAAATACTGACATGGGTGCAAGAGATAGACCAACATTACACCAAAATAACAAATACTCCCTCTATTCCACATGAATTTGCATACTTTCCTATTTGAACGTCCTACACAAATTTTCACACTATTAAAAAAAATATTGATTTTGCTTAAATGCTTAAACTATTTGAACGTGCACATTCATATACTTTATACACATATTTATCCATATGTCACTACTTTATATATAAAATACATTTTCCTTAAATGTGTCATCCTGTACTGTGCAAATTTCTACCGGACAGAGGGAGTATGAAATACTCTAAAATGGTGCATCTCCAAGTAAAGAAAATTATTATTTCAAAAGCAGCAATGTATTTGAATCTATGAAGCTGGTTAAAATAATTACATCACCGAATAAAGAAAATATGGAGACCTCTAGGGCATACACAGGTAATGGAAGAGCATTTTCTCATTAGTAGAGTACAAAATATTTCTAAAAGCGACACCTAATTACACATCTAGCACCTCAGATACAATCACTCACCGAACTCCCAAAATCTTCTTTTTTTTTCCATAGAAAAATCTAACCAAATATGAGTCTTCATTTACAAACTAGCCGGAAAGAGTAACTGGAGACTAACAATTTCCCCCTTTGTCCATCCCTAATGGATCAGGGATGCAATTCCCCATTCCAATGATACAGAAAACTAATCACAAAAAGGAACAAAATTATCAAATCCTAAATAATGATTGTTACTAAAACAGCCAGGGATAAGAAGAATCTATCTTTCCTAAATCACCCATTGCTTCAAAACAACGCAAGAACTTTGGATGAATTCAACAAGAAAGGAACCAAATTTAAACTGGAATTACCAAAGAGGGGTGCCGAATAAGGGACTTGGTACACAAAGGCGGCGTGCCGGCAGAGTTCAAGCAGTGTCGGTAAGCGCCTCGGCCGACGCCCATTGAGTTGGGAATTGGCGGCCGTCCGTCGCCGGAGCTGCAGTTCCCTTCACCATTGTTGATAGTTACTCTACTGCCCTCCATTACAAATCTCAACCATCCCTCCTCCACGAGAAGTTCCGAGGTTTTGAGTTGAAACTGAAAATAGGAACAAAATAGAGTGGAGAAAATCCAGTTACAACGCAATGGGGGAGACAATTCGGGGCCTTTTGTGATACTGTTGGGAGGGTTTCCGATTTGGGGGCTAGGGTTTCGAAATTAAATAAATATAATTTGGTGTATGTATAGAAAGAGGAGATCAAAGAGAGAGAAAGGTTGAAGTTGGTGGCGTCGGGTCAGAGTAGAGAAATTATGGCGCTGCGAGTACCCTATTTATATATGTGGGGAAAGGTAAATGTGTGTGTAGGATGGAGAAACGTCGTCGTGTGACGTTTGGTGATTGACGTGTGTACTTTTTACGGTACTTTACGCATGCAATTTTCTTTTTATTTTCCAACGGCGCGATTTTCTATTATGGATTTTTATCGTAACCTATCTAGTATCTACCCATCCACATTTTTTTATATTGTGTTTTTTTTTTTTACTTTCATCACACGGGACATACTCCCCCCACATAAAAAAAAAAAAAAAAAAAAACTCTCACATACATATTTCGGGATATTGTGAGGTCCGATATGAATAAAGAGAATATCTTTGAAAACTCCGTCATATATACTTTCCAAAAATATTTTCTTTATTCATATCGGATCTCACAATATCACATACTCCCTCCGTCCCTGATATTTATAATCATTTGTATGGGCACGAGTTTTAAGAAAATTAAGATAAAGTAAATAAAGTGAGGATAAAGTGGAATAATTGTGGGGTCCACCAGAGAATAAAGTGATTGTTTGTGAGTGTGATAATAAAATAATATTTTCTAAAAGAGGAATGGAAATAAATTTGTGGGACGGACGAAAATGGAAAGTGGGAATAAATTTGTGGGACGGAGGGAGTAATATTTTCCGACATATTGCATTAAACAACGTACAAATATCTGAGCGTATTTTTTATGGACGGAGGGAGTATAGTATTTTAAATTCATCTCAAATATTTTATTGTTAAAATTTGTAGATATGATCCCAAATATATTGTAATATTTAGGACAAAATCAATAATTTTGTAATATTTTTTGGGATCAAGTCTACATTTTTTGGGATTAATTCTGTAAATTTTATAGCGCTTGAAATTAAAAAAAATCGTATGGAATCAATAGTAAAATATTTGGAATCAATTTTAAATAATACATGTAATTGTGAAATAAAAAATGCAAAGATTCTCCTTTTATATTTCTGAGTGGTTGCGAGGTGGAAATTTGCAAGATAAATGTGGATAACGAATACTTTATTTTTACATTAAATATTTTTAATTTGATTTGGTTAATTTAAGGGTGTCTTGATTAGAAATTTCTAGAGGTAGAAAAAAATAATTAAAATGCTTGTATTTCGAATAAATATGAATTTGATTTTCAACAACTAAAGAACTCCTCGTATCGTAGTATGACTATTATAGAGGTATAACTTTCATTTCATATTCTATTTAGTTTGATTTTGTTTATATCAAGTTTACTGCATAATTCAAATGTATATTTTAACAATTATACTAATTATTACTAAAAAGTCAAACATACTATTATTACATTTGTATTTTTAAAATGTAAAATTTCAGTAATAAAATGTGTGCAATTTTTTAAAATTGAATTTGAATTGCACGATACACTTAGTGCACAAAAAATCTATGCTTTCTATTTATATCTCTTTTAGTTTTACCAAATACTCCTTTATTTAATTATAATATTTTTTAAACTTATTTCCAACATTATATTAAATTGAAATTATATTATTTTACCAGCATTATACTAAATTATAGTTTCATTTAATGTAATTTTTTTTGACGGACATTTAATGTAATTCTGGTAATAAATTAATATGAATAGTTTTACTCTAAAGCTCCAATTTTAAATCAATGGTGTTTCAATTACAAAGAAACACATTAATTTGTTACCAACATTATATTAAATTGAAACTATGGAAAAATAATACTAATAATTAGAATAGTTAGTCAATGTATCACGCAATAACTTTTTTTCTAAAAACAAATAATATTTAATTTATTTAATTGATTTTCATCTACTATTTATGGACGAGTATTAAATGATTGACCCTAATTATTATTTTACTTTAACCAAAATTGAGATAAGTATTATTAAATTTAAATTAATTTGTAACTTATATATAAGGTCTGGTTATTATCATTTAGGTTTGGATACAAAATATAATTATTTTAATGCTTTGAAATTAGGCTAAAGAAATTTGTGAAGAATAATATTTGCATAGAGTATTCCTAGCTTTATTCCAGAAGAGCTGTCAACTACCATTCACTCATTTTTCACAAAAATATAATATAAGTCCTACATGCATTCTAAGAAATACTACTCATTTCCCAAAAGTTTGCGATACTTTGAGGCACGATTTTTAAAAAAAATATAATGAATAAAGTGTATAGGATAGAGATTGTGAGATAAAAATTTTAAGAATAAAAATTTAAAAAATATTTCCATTTTAGGAATATGCAAATTTTTGTGGGACGGAGGTAATACTTAAATAGACGAAGTTAGTTGTTAATATATAAAAAATTTGTACATACAATAATACATATTTGCTCCGCATATTATATTATTATATGAATAAATGTGTGTTGCTATAAGAATAAATATATTTTTATGAAAATAAATATGTGTTTTTTAATTTATTCATCATCCCTTTAAAATATAGGTATATTGATTCATGTGGTAACACATTTTTTACTACTTTATATGTGTTACTATATGAAAAATTAATTATTTTTTGTAAAAATAAATAAATATTTGTTCTTATATTAATACACATTTTGCCTTTTATATTATGTGAAAAATTATTTATTATATAAAAATAAATAAATATATGCAAAATAATAATATTTCATAAGATATAATACACATTTGCTCTAATAGTAACACATATTTGCTCCCCATTTGTGTTACTATATGGGCAAACATGTGTTACTATAGGATAAAATGTATTGTTTTTAAAGACAAATATGTGTTTCTTAATTTGATCATCACCCAATAAAAGCTATATATATTAGTTCATGTAGTAACGTATAAGAAAAATAATTATTTCTATACATATAAATTAATTTTTTTTAAAACTAATATTTATTTATATAATAACACATATTTTGCTCTTATATTGTATGAACAATATTTATTTCTACAAAAATAAATGAATATATGTAAATAAGACATTTAGTCTGATAGTAACACATATTTTGTCTACTAGTAGTATGCATTTATTTATATAATAACACAAACTGGGAGCGAAAAACATAGAATTTGGCTTACGCAAAATTTTGAAAAAAATTGTCCAAATCAGATCTGACTCGATATAAACCCTCAAAATTTTCAATATATATATATATTTCTACGGTAATTGAGGTATTAGTGTTTTGTTCTTCGGATATTATTAAATTGTTCTTTGGGTATTGTTAATTGTTCTTCGGGTATTAATAAATTGTTTTTGGGGTATTAACAATTTTTTTTTGGAGTATTACTAACTTATACTTTGGGTATTTCCAAATTATTATTGGGTATTGATGAGTTTATTAAGCTTAGACTTCTATTTCCACGATCTTTCCAGGAATATTCCCATATTTCTCTGACAAATATACACCTTCGAACTTGAAGCCTCAGTTGATACTTGATATACATAAATAGCTACATTAATTATATATATCTAAGGTTATGTTTGGTTCGTAAGATAAAAATATCTATCCGTAAAAAACATGCATGATTTTGATGGATAGATACTTTTATCTTACGAACCAAATGAGCCCTAAGTCAATATATTCACAGACTATAAGGATGATCATAACAAACATTATGCTGCGTACATTCATCATACAAAGAAATTAACCCTAATTCTCTGTATCAAAGATCGTGCAGTTTTGAAAGAAAATTTTGTAAACGGCATGTGTTTCAACTGTAGATGCATCTGGCTTTCTTTACATACGCTTTATTCAAGTTTTTTCCCTTTTTGTGCATCAACTAAAATGGGAAGTAAATAGTCCATCTTTAGCTAGACCAACAAATTTATATAAGTATTTGGGCATTGTAAGTTATCTGTGGGGTATTATTAATTTATTTTTTATGTATTATTTTGGTGAGTTTTTTTTAAGGTATTACTTAAATTTGTTATTGAGTTATTTTTTTGATATTACTAACTTATTCTTCGTGTATGACTCAATTATTTTTTGGATATATTTATTTATTAATTTTTATATTTATCTCTTATAGTATAATTATAGTATATATTAAGAATAATTCATAATTTTGTTAAATAATAATTTAGTGGAGATTATATAGTAAAAATGGTGCTCGAAATATTTCACTTAACATAATCACTATACTTTGTAGAAGATTTTTTATGACATAAGCTCATTGTTCATATAACAAGACACGTATTGTTTTGTTCCAAAAAGTACAAAAACAAATGGCCCTTAGTTTGACATTTGCACTACCATTCTACACATGGATGGAACTTGGTTGCAGCGTGTCTACTTCTCGACCTCCTTGAATTTTTTATTTTTAATTCATATAATTTCAATTTCTTCGCATTGTAGAAGTCGGTCCAATTTTTGTCCACAGGCTTCGCATTATATTTTGAATTTTTTTGCTCTCGTGAGGTTTATAGTTGTAAACATATGAAAATTGTATCCTACTAAATAATGACATTTGTATATATTAAATAAATATTAAGTTATATTATTATTATTATTTTAATTTAGAAAATTTATTAAATTAATTCCCGAATTAAATAGTCAATTATGAGTCTCCCGGTGCTCGTATGCGGCAATAAATTCTGATTTGCTATATTTATCGAGATAATAAATGTTTCGTATAAATAAAGAAAAAGGTGAAAATCAATCAATTTAAATTTGGTCGATTTATAAATGATGTCAATCAAATCGGCATCAGACAACCAGATCGCGCTACGTGTCATCGCGAATAGGGAATGTCTTCAAGTTCTTACCCTATAAATAAGGCTCAAATTCACAAATATCGGAATCAACGAAGACGAACGAGCAAGCAGCAATATCCTCACCATGAGCAACCTGCGAGCTAAGAAGATCAAACAATCAAGTCCTTCGAAGATTCAAAGAGTTCTTCGTCAAATCTGAAGACGTTTTTCATCAAATCCTTCTAGAAACAGCGTTCGATCCAAGATAAATGGTCTATACCCCTCCGATCTGGCATTTTTCTTGGAGAACACTTTGAAGATCATCAATCGTTCTTCACCAAGTTCGACCAGAAACACTGTTTGATCCAGAATCATGGAGCGAATCCCTCTGATCAGACGTTTTCAATCGAAGATCAATTCGAAGACAACAAGTGTTCATCACCGTCTTCAAACCGTTCTTCGCTAAACTCAACCATAAACACACCTCGATCCAGGAGCAAGACACCAAATCCCTTCGATCAAGCGTTTGAAGATCGTTATTCATCAAATTCAAGGCGTTTTTCATCAAAACATTCAAAGACTTCGCTCGATCCAAAACAAGACGATCTCGTCCTTGGATAAACATTTCAAGTCAAGACAAAGTCAAAGTTAAATCAAACTAAGTCAAAGTTGAAAGAGAATTAGAAAACAAGTTAGAAAGAAAGAACCCAAATTCAAGAAAAATCATTGTATATCATTCAAGTGTTAATAAATATTTATTTTTACAAGAATTATTATCACAATAGTAATAAATAATATTTAGAGAATTGGCGTATTTTGTTAAATATGGAAACATTTCGACTTAAGACTATTTAATTATATCATATGGAAACATTTCGACTTAAGACTATTTAATTATATCAATGGACATTGATGCAACAGGTGAAAACATATATTTGTTATCTGTTGATTCTAAGAGTATTACATGATTAACATTTAATTCCGTCGATTTAGAATGAATATCAAAGAAGAAAAATTAAAACACAAATAAGGGATAAATCCAATTCTTTCATTAATCAGAAATAACTTCATTATAATGATAATAAAACTCACATTTACACTAAAAATAAAAATATTAAAAATCATAACAAATCAATTAAAGATACAAAAAAGATCTCAACAAATCCAATCATATCAACGCAATCAACAAATAGAAACATAACAAAGACAATATTTTGAATTCCAAATCTCTGTCATTGTCTCTCCGCTCCAAAAGATTCGTCCTTAAATGCGTAGAAGTATGTCTTGAACAACATAATGTAGGCGACATATGATCAACATCAATAGAAAGAGAATAAAAATTAAACATCTCATGACACTTGGTCTAAAAATCTATTCAGTTATTTTTCGAGCATTAATCAATTGTAATAAATTATTTTTTGAATATCACTCATATATTAATGTATATATTTAAATTATTAATAGACAAATCCTCATAATCATCCATGCCTTCACATTGTCTTCATCACTAAATTATAATATACAAATCCATATGTGTGGAAACCGATTTCAGATCAAAGAACATAGGCATCCGATGACAAATCTACAGAGACGTCAGGAGGAAACAGTTGAAATAAAAAAAAAAAATCAACTGCATCAAAAAACTACTCCATCACTACATATATTAATGCCTATTCTAAATTGTTAGGTACCAAAATTTTAAGGCCCATGTAAAGACATTTGTCTAATCACTTTATTTTAAAATGATAATTTATGATAACATGACTTTTGAAATTATAAAATAATATAAATAAATATATGGATATTATGTTTTATTCCCAAAGAAGCTACTTTTAATTAAAGTCTCAACACCTAAGACGGAAATTAATATTTGAGTCAACAAATAGTAAAAATGAAAAAAATTTCAAAAAAAATTTTATAAAAAAATTTCTAAGTCAATTTTTATATTCAAAAAATGAGTCAACAAATATATGGATGGCATTTTTTTTTCGAACGTAGTGTAAAAATGAAAAAAAAATTAGCCGAAAATTTGTAAAAATTTCAAAAAATATATCAAACATATTAAAGGTAGTGTATTTCCCAAAATGGCTAGTGTCAATGGCCATTTAATACTTTTAACATATGGGCCCTTGTGTGGGCTGACAGTTGGGCCAATGTAAAAAAGAAGCCCAAATATTTTGAATAGAGAGGTGAAATGGGTTATTTTATAACTCCAAACTCCAATGTGAAAGCACATAGTATATTAAGTATTATTTGCCCAAGAGAGATGGGCCTCCAAGCCCATTCAATCTATTCTAATTTGTGGTCTCTTATATATTTCCCGGACAACTATAGTCAACAAGTTGATTTTTTATTGGTTTCTTTTGGTGTTTTCTAGAATTAGTCTCATGTGTATCAGTTGCACCGTATAATTAAATATAATATAAAAGGGTAAAACATAATACTAAAATATACAATTTAATATAATTGAAGACGTGATATCAAATTTGACTGAAAAAGCAGTACTAGTTTTGAACCAAAACATGCGGGCTGCTATGACTTAAACGTGGTACAAATTTTATTTGAAATATGATAAATGCATGAATCTAAGATTTGTGCATGTGGTGTATATTAATTATACTTTGCAAAATTATACTCTTTTTTTCCCTTCAAATTTTTTTTTTTATTTAAGAAATATGAAAGGTAAAAAAAGATAGAGAAAGATGCAATATGCAAAATATAAAAAGTGAAGAGAAAGTTGAGACACACTTTAGCAAATATGAAAATAGATTAGTTATCTGAATTAATAAATAATTTATGTTGGTGAATCGTGAACAAGTGATTAGGTAAATGAGAACCCCAATAAGTAGTTGGATTTTCCTCTCCCAAACCATTGGAAGAAAAGAAATAGAGGAGTTAGGTGGGACGAGGAAAAATTCAATTAAACAAGTATTTTTATTTTTGAGATATTTTAAAATAGGAAAAACTCTGGACAAAAAATGAAAATACCAAAAGAATGTGTAAAATATGACAGAGATTGGAGAGACAAGACAAGTGTGTTTGACAGTCAAATAATCCACCCATTGCTTCGTTTTGCACGCCACTACATATTCAAATATAATAATACTCCATATACATAAAATAAATCTTTATTTGATTAGTAAACCCAAATTTTTTTTTTTTTTTTTGTCATTTTGCTTCATACTTGGTGGAGAAATACAATACAACTATCTCACTCCAAAGCTTGGGAAATAAATTCGATGTATACTTCATATGTATCAAGTACAATTTCCCAAAAGAAAAACCAAATAAAAAAAAATATTTTTATAGCATTTCATCCTTATTTTTATACTTATTCATTTAAACATTTCATAATTATTATTACATTTAAAAAAAATTTATACCTATAAAATAATAAATATATTTTTCTGTTTTATTTAATGCTATATATAATAATAAAAAATTATAAAAAGTAAATAATATTCCCTCCGTCCACGAAAAATACGCTCAGATATTTGCACGTGATTTAATGCAATATGTCGGAAGGTATTACGTGATATTGTGAGACCCGATATGAATAAAGAGAATATCTTTCAAAAGTACGTCATATGTACTTTCCAACAATATACTCTTTATTCATATTGGACCTCACAACATCCTGTAATATCTTCCGACATATTGCATTAAACCACGTGCAAATATTTGAATATATTTTTCATGGACAGTAGTAATTCTTTAAAAAATAAAAAATAATAAAAAATATATAATAGAACTGATGAAAAAAAAAATAGAGTACAATTTTCATTTTTAAAAATATCAATCACTAGAAATGGGATGGGATGGAAGGTGCATTATTTATACGTGAAAAAGTGTCTAAAATTCTAAAAGGAGGAGTTGTCAGACGGCAAGCAAAAGAAAGATCTTTCTATTGAAGCCATTGTAAACTGACCATCAACATCATTAACTTTTATTTTATTTTCCTATATATATATATATATATAATTTCCCTATACCCACTTTTAAATATCTACACAAAATTATTATAAAAAAGAAAAGAAAAAAAAAGAAGGAAAATGGCAATTTCAACTTATTGCTCCCTCAATATTTTGCCTCCTCCATCTTCTTCAATTTCAAGAAATCCAGAAGTTTCATGGTGAGTATATCAACAATTAATTATATAAATAAATTTCGTTAGAGGGGTAATTAAATTATTAATTTTGATAAGCAGCCCTCAAATTTCAAAGGAACGATCGTGGAAGAGCAAATGCTTATTGAGCTTAACATGCGCCATAGTCGGAGTACAAATCGGCGATTTACCGGCGATCGGCGATCAGGAAAGACCGATTGCAATGGATATGCAATTGAGGGTCCCGCGGTGGAGTGACAGGACGGCTTGCCGCCCCTGGCGGATCAATTCGCTTGAGACCATCGTGCCGGAGAACCTCCCGCGGCCGTCGGCGCGGCGGCGGTGGGAGGCCACCGGCTTCTCTCAGGTTGCGCCGCCCGTGAAAGTTGGGGTCATGTCCGGCGCTAAAAGTTGTTTCAATTTGTAATATTTACATTTTACTTAGGAAAGTAAAAAGTGAAAAGTGAAAAGGAAATTATATACTGTACAGTCCATTATTTAAGTTTATTGAATGAAATAATCAGTGACAAATTTGCGCCCTTCAATTTCATATTTTTAAATAAAATAATAATATATACACAAATATGTGTAGAATTTATAAGTAGGTATGTAAATCGATACTGGAAAATGAGTAGAATAATTTAACTGTCAATTAAAAAAAAAACAAAAGGCAAAACAAGTCATTCATCCACGAAAGATAGTTCAATTACTTTTCGATTTTTTTTTTTGAAAAATATATGAATTGTGCATAGAAATAAAAATTATTGTAAATTGATGATCATTTTAATTAGGTATTCAGTTTATTTGTTAAATAACCCCAAAGTATTGATTAATCATAATATTTTGAGAAGCAATTGTAATTTATTCTATCTTTTTACCAATTCATTATTCGTTGCACAAAATTTTTAAAATTTTAATTTATTCTAATGGAAATTCATAAAATGTGATAGGTTTCATTATTAATCTAATAGTCCAGCTTCGAAGTACAGGCAGTACAAGTGCACAAATAAAATTAAATCGTGTGTAGTTGAAAATAAATAAATAAGAAAACTTGTGTATTCTAGAAGAGCCCATTATGCTTTTATAAAGCAAGCCCATTAATAATACTGGGCTAGCCCATTATGCTTTTGGCCCAGGTTATTGACACTCACCACTTTGAGAAATACACTTACCTTTTAAATGTTCGGCATTTTTATTCGACAAAAATTTTCGGTTTTTTTGCTCATTTTTATACTGTGTCCGGAAAAAATTTCAAAAAAAATAATGAATAAAGGTAGTGTATTATTCAAAAGGATAGTGTATTTATTTTATTTACAAAAAAGGGTAGTACTAATAACCTTGGCCTATGCTTTTATATAGCAAGCCGATTAATAATATGGGTCAAAGCTAGCCCAATGGTCATGAGAACCCAATTACTCGCAATCAAATTGATGGGTATTCCAACAAACTACATAACATGATAAAAACATGAAATAAAAAAAAATTAAAAAAAATTGGATAAGATATAGTGTATTACATGACACAAGTACGATGATATTAATAGGAAAACTTTCAAAAAAAAAAAAAAAAGTAAAGAGAAGTAAAATATGGGGCATTACAATAATTTCCAATTTTATTCGTGTAAAATAGTTGATCACAATAGAATACGCAAATGATCCTTCCATAATAAAGTCACAGGCATTATTATATAAAAAAGAAATTGTATAAGATAATTGGTCACCAAATAATAAAGTATTGAATAGACCAATTTAAAAATATAACTCAATCATAAAACTAATCTAAATAGAGCATCATGATTATTGTTTGGTCCTTCATTAATTTCATGATTTCATCTGCTTTTAAATTTAATCACACGTGTATGATGTATCTCATATGTGCTTTATATAATATTCATTATTATTGTTGAGCTAACAATGATTGCTTGAAATCAATTGGAATAAAGAAATTAAAGAACAACAAGATTTACGTGGTTCGATCAGAAATGATCTACGTCCACGGATGAGGCACCTCTCTCACTAATCAATGGAGAAAATACAGATTACAAGTATTTGTGTGGATATCTCTCTAAGTATGTGATTTTCTGTGTTCTCTCTATCTCTATACATATGTGCGTATATATATAGGAATGAGAATCCGAATTAATCCTTGAGTTTGTAACCACCCAAAAGTAACTGCTACAGTTGCAACCGAAAATGAGTAAATGTCAGAGCCCAACGATTTTCAGTTTTGATTCTGTTAAACTGATTGCCCGTTGTCCAATTTGGAAGTTTAAACCGCTTCGTAACTGATCCTGAGTTAATTCCTGACTTGGAGTCAGTATGCTCCTTTCTTGTCTGATGATGTGATATGTCCTCAGTTGAGTCTGAGTACTCAGCTGATATCATTAGTAGACCTTCATCAGCTGACTTAACCAGCCTGTCCATCATCCTGACCTGACCAACCATCCTGACCATCATCTTGACCAACCATCCTGACCAGTCATCCTGATACCTCAGCTGACCTCCTCAGCTGACTACCTCAGTTGACTTCGCTGATATACCAGATGACTTAGTTGACTTTCCTGATGACCTCAGTAGACTTCCCAGATGATCTCGGCTGACCCCATCAGATGACCATCAGCAGACATATCAGCTGACTACCTCAGCTGATAGTATAATATTCAGTTAATCAGCAGTACTTGCTCATCTGATCTTTATATCACTTTCTTTGCACCCATAACAATTCTCCACCTCAAAGTAAGTGAGATGCCTCCACCCATCCTTCACATCACAGTAGAATTAAGGCACATCCCAAGACTGTACCTTAACCAGCTCCAAGCAGTAGTTGAATTTTGAACTTGGTATGACCTTAGTGAGCATATCAGCATCATTGTCACCAGTTGAAACTTTCTGTATTGTGACTACCTTCTTTTCCACCACATCTTTCACAAAGTGAAGCCTCAAATCAATATGTTTAGATCTTTCATGAAAGACTTGATGCTTAACTAAGTGAATGGCACTTTGGTTATGACATTGCACAGTAACTTCATCTTGCCTGATCTCAAACTCCTTGATAATGCCCTTCAGCCACATAGTCTCCTTTACTGCTTCTGTCACTGCAATGTACTCAGCTTCAGTGGTTGATAGTGTAACCACTGACTGTAATGCAGCTCTCCAACTGATGGCTGTGCCATAAAGTGTAAACACATATCGTCAGAGACTTTCTTGTATCTATGCTTCCAACATAGTTAGAATCTACAAAACCTTGTAGATGTGGTTTGATATCCCGAGTCCTCTCAAACAGTAATCCCAGATGTGCTGAACCTTTCAGTATCTCATTATCCACTTGAAAGCTTCCCAATGTGCCTTTCCAGGATTAGCCATAAACCTGCTGACCAAGCTCGCTGCATGAGCAATATCAGGTCTGCTACAAACCATGACATACATTATGCTTCCAACTCCATTTGAATAAGGTATCTTGTTCATTTAAGACTTTTCTTGATCACTCTTGTGACATTGATCAGCTGTCAGTTTGAAATGTTGTCCAAGAGGAGTAGAGACTGATCTTGACTCATGCATATTGAATCTTCTCAAGATTTTCTACATGTAGTCCTGCTGAGTCAAGAACATCCTTCCAGCTGACTTATATCTGATAATATCTGTTAGGATATCTGTGTTAGATGTTTTGATGATATAATAAACCAATCAGTTTGTAATAGGACCAGCTGAAACATGTTAGTCAGCTGATGAGTAGTTAGGATTAGATAGGTTCGAGTAAGGGGGAATCTACCTTGCTGCCTAGAAGATCCGAAGCTATCATAGAGAAGAAGACCAGCTGAGACCTTGAGGACTTAGCCAATTTCAGAGGACAGAAGATTTTAGCAGCTGACACTGGAGTATCGAGAGCATATCATCAGAGAAGTTAACATCAGCTGATATCAGAAGAGACAGATCAGCTGACATCAGAAGATCAGCTGATCAGCTGAGAGCACGTCGCAGACAAGACAAAGACCATGGATAAAAGACATATTCAGACGAAGTCAAGAAGACCAGCTGAGGTGCACACCAGCAGACCTGCACATCAGCTGATGTCCAAGTATCAGCAGTCTGGTACACCAGCTGAGGTCTTGTGCTCGGCCCAGATTCTTCGGAATCATTTTAAGGGTTGACTTGCGACATAAAAGGAGGATTCCCAGAATAGAAGATCAATCAATCAAGGGGACAAACTTGATTGATTGTAGATCGCGAAGATTGACGGGAATCAAGATGGAGATTCAATCAAATCACAATGATTGATTGAATACGAGATTATAGGATCTCAGATTTCTAGTCCATCCCAACGACTAGTTATTTGACCCTATAAATTAGAGTAACAGTGATAATTTCAGTATCGGATTTACACACATATTAAGCTAGCCGAAACTCTGTCAGAATTATCACTTGCACTCAAAACCCCATTCATACTTATTATTTGTAAAAGCTTTATAGAAGCTGTGAGAAGTCAATTGCGATTGTAGCATTGACAATTTGTAAGAGAGTAGTACTCTCGAAGTGTGTAAGTGAGTAAGTTAGTGGAGAGCCCCTCAACTCCAAGTTGGATTGAGGAGAGTGGATGTAGGACAGTTGGTCCGAACCACTATAAATCCCTTGCGTCTCGTCTTATTTCTTTCTGTTCTTAAACTTGTGCACATCACCTAAAACCGATTTTCATTAAAAACGTTTCCGCACAATTCACAGCGCACATCTTTCAAATTTAGACTACCTCAGTAGTCTGCTGGTTTTCTGATTAACCAAAATAATTTGAAAAAGATTTTTGAATCCTTACAAGTCTATTCAACCCCCCCCCTTCTAGACTTGTTCAAAGGTATTCTTCCCTAAAACCTACCTTTGGGACCAACAATATCCATACCCAGAATTCTCTTAGCACTTCCAAGGTCTTTCATGTCAAAGGTTGAACTGAGCTTATCCTTCAGTTTCTGAATTCTTCCAAGACTTTTGCTAGCAATTAACATATCATCCACATAAAGTAATAGATATGTAAGTACCTCTGAGTCTTGCTTTTCTAGGTACACACAGCTGTCATACTTGGATCTGATGAAGCCTATTGACATCATGAAGCAATCAAACCTTTTATACCACTGCCTTGAGCTTTGCTTAAGTCCATACAATGACTACTTCAGCAAACATACTTTTCCTTCATCTTCTGATAGTATGAATCCCTCAGGCTGCTGCATATAAATGGTTTCTTCAAGCTCTCCATGTAGAAATGCAGTTTTGACATCCAGCTGTTGTAACTCAAGTCCATCCTGATTCACCTTAGACAATAAGATCCTTATTGAGCAGTGCTTCACAACTGGTGAGATACTTCATTGAAGTCTATTCATTCCCTATGAGTAAACCCCCTTACAACTAATCTTGCCTTGTATCTGATCAGCTCATGTCCATCTGACCCAATTTCAGACTTTTTCTTGAATATCCATCTTGAGCTGACAACTTTCTGCCATTTTCTTTATTCAAAAGAACCCATGTATTGTTCTTTTCAAGTGAATTTAACTCCTCTTTCATAGCTGAAATCCACTGATCTTTATCCTTTCTTGTCACTGCATCAGCATAAGTTTCAGGTTCTTGATACTCTACTTCTTCTGCCACTGATAAGGCATATGAGATCATGTCTGCCTGCCCAAACCTAATTGGTGGATGAATGCTTCTCCTATGTCTATTTCTGGCCAGACTGTAGTTTCTCAAATCTTAACCTTCTTCTTCTGAATTTTCAGTTTGATCTTCAGAATCACTATCTGCTGATGCATGAGACTGATCTGCTTGTGGATTCCTGATATCAGAGTTGTCCTGAGCCTGATCTTCATTCAGAATCCTGGTTGTATGCTCCACCTGAACTGGTGCATGTCTGATTATGGGATTATCCTCAGCATCCTGAGTATTTTTAGATGTATCATATCCCATAGCTTTCTCATTGAAAGTCACATCTCTACTGACAATACACTTCTTGTGTCCAACTTCAAGACACCACAATCTATAACCCTTGACAACTTTTGGATATCCCAGGAAGATGGACCTCAGAGCCCTTGGTTCCAGCTTATCCTGCCTTATGTGTGCAAAGGCTAAGCAACCAAACACCTTTAGATTATTGTAGTCTGACAACCTACCATACCAAAGCTCATATGGGGTTTTGAAGTCAATAGCAGATGAGGGTGTCTTGTTTATCAAATAACAAGCAGTATTAACTGCCTCTCCCCAAAATACTTTAGGTAGTTTAGCATCTGATAGCATGCATCTGACCTTCTCCAAAATAGTCATGTTCATCCTCTCAGCAAGTCCATTTTGTTGAGGATTTGCTGGAACAGTCTTGTGTCTTGTTATGCCTCTTTCTCTACAGAAATTTTCAAACTCTTCTGACACATACTCAAGCCCATTGTCAGTCCTGAGATGTTTTAAGGTTCTGCCTCTTTTATTCTCTTGTTCAAGAAGCTATTCCCTGAATTTTCCAAAAGCTTCACTCTTCTGCTTCAGGATGATCACCCACACCTTTCTACTGAAATCATCAATGATAGTCATGAAGTACTTTCCACCTCCATGAGTCTCAGTTCTTGATGGCCCCCAGATGTCAGAGTGTACATAGTCCAGAGGAGCATCAGTATGATGTTGCCCCTTTGCATAAGAGTGTTTCTTGGATTTTTCCAACACACAGTGATCACAGAAATCCAATTTGATTGTCCTTGAATCCCCAAATGCCTTATGATTGGAGAGTTCATTCAGTCCTCTTTCACCAATGTGCCCTAACCTCTTGTGCCACAAGATAGCATCAGAACTGCCCATAACTGCATTCACTGATCCGGCAGCTGAGTTACCAATTAAAATGTACAAGCCATTCACCTTCTTGCCTTTCATCACAATGTTATTGTCCTTGATTATCAATATGAATCCCTTCCTTGTATTGAATTCATATTCCAAAACATTGAGTGATCCAAGAGAAATAAGATTTCTCTTCAGCTCAGGTACAAACCTGACATCTTGTAGTATCCTCTCAGCACCATCATGCAGCCTCAACTTTATTGAGCCAGAGCCTATGACCTTGCACATCTGATCATTCCCCAAGAGAACTGATCCACCATCAAATTTCTTGAGATCCCTGAATAAATTTTCATTGGGACACATATGAAATGAGCACCCAAAATCCAACACCCAATCTTCACTCAGCTTGACATCAGTAACAGCCAAGACCTCAGCACTATCATATCATTCCTGAGCAGCAATTGTGACATCAGCCTTCTGATCCTCTTCTTGCTTCCTGGATTTGTCAGGACAATTCTTCTTGAGATGTCCAATCTTCTGACATGAGAAATATTTTCTCCTTTCCACAAATTTTCCAGGTTCAGGGCCTTTACCATTCCTCTTCTTTTTTCCCTGAAACGGTTTCTTCCCTTTCTTGAATTTGATATTCAGCCCTTCACCTTGATTTGTGTTCTTCCTTTCAGATTGCATTTGAAGCGCCTTAGTTTTCAATGCATTCTGAATATCATCAGGTGACATCTTCTCTTGCCTTCCAAATAACAGAGCATCTTTGAAATTCTCCAAGGAGTTTGGTAGAGAATTCAGTAACATCAGGACTTCATCCTCATCTTTAATCTTGACTTCAAGATTCTCCAAATCATCCACTGCTTTATTGAATTCTTCAAGTTTTTCAACAAGATCCCTATCCTCAGTCATCTTGAAGGAATGGAGCCTCTGCTTCATGAACAGCTTATTGGTAACCGACTTCGTTTGATACACCTGTTCCAGCTTGTTCCACACATCAATGACAGTCTTCTCCTTATAAAACTCCCTCAAAGGTTTATCCCCCAAGCACAAGATGATTGTGCTATGAGCCTTGTCCAAAATCTCCTGCCTCTTTGCAGGTTTTGATGAGGATGATGCAGGTCACTGATCCGCTGGTTTCAGAGCATTTGATAATCCATGGTGTGTGAGGAGAGCTTTCATCTTCACCTTCCACAAACCAAAATCATTCGCTCCTGTGAATTACTCAAACTCCATCTTCGTAGAAGCCATAGCAGTTGATTTCACCAACAATCTTCTTTCCCACAGACGACGCCAATTGTTGAGCTAACAATGATTGTTTGAAATCAATTGGAATAAAGAAATTGAAGAACAACAAGATTTACGTGGTTCGATCAGAAATGATCTACGTCCACGGATGAGGCACCTCTCTCACTAATCAATGGAGAAAATACAAATTACAAGTATTTGTGTGGATATCTCTCTAAGTATGTGATTTTTTGTGTTCTCTCTATCTCTATACATATGTGGGTATATATATAGGAATGAGAATCCGAATTAATCCTTGAGTTTGTAACCACCCAAAAGTAACTGCTACAGTTGCAACCGAAAATGAGTAAATGTCAGAGCCCAACGATTTTCAGTTTTGATTCTGTTAAACTGGTTGTCCGTTGTCCAATTTGGAAGTTTAAACCGCTTCGTAACTGATCCTGAGTTAATTCCTGACTTGGAGTCAGTATGCTCATTTCTTGTCTGATGATGTGATATGTCCTCAGCTGAGTCTGAGTACTCAGCTGATATCATCAGTAAACCTTCATCAGCTGACTTAACCAGCCTGTCCATCATCCTGACCTGACCAACCATACTGACCAGTCATCCTGATACCTCAGCTGACTCCTCAGCAGACCTCCTCAGCTGACTCCGCTGATTTACCAAATGACTTAGTTGATTTTCCTGATGACCTCAGTAGACTTCCCAGATGATCTCGGCTAACCCCATCAGATGACCATCAGCAGACATATCAGCTGACTACCTCAGCTGATAGTATAATGTTCAGTTAATCAGCAGTACTTGCTCATCTGATCTTTATATCACTTTCTTTGCGCCCATAACAATTATTAATTTTTATTTTAATTGAGATACGTGTCGTATAGAATATCCAACGTAAAATAGAATAGAATATTTGCGGAATAGCCCTCAATATTTTATCCCATTTTTCGGAATACGGATAAAAGTTAGTAATCGATTCGTTCAACAATATTTTTTATATTTTTCTTTTCGATATGTTCCATAATACTTTATACACTTTAAAATAAAAATTATTATTTTAATTTTATTTTAATAATATTCACATATTTATATAAATTGTCGCTATTCTATTACACCTCAATTCAACTAAAATATTGAGAAAGATAAATAATGTCTTAAAATAAAATAATGACTGTGAAATGTAGTAAGAGTTTAATTATTATCTTCTAGTTTAATCAATTGTTATATTTATTTTTGAAAATTTATTATTTTTTGCATTATTAATTTCCAGTTATATGTTTGGTTATTGGTGTTTTTGGTACAATTTAATTTCTTTAATTTTGGACGAAAAGAATGTGAAATAAATCAATGTTGCCATTGCTTTAGATTTTAATATTTGATGTTTCGAATTAATATTTAATTATATAAATTTTGGTCTTTTAAAAATATTATTTATCTTTCTCAATATTTATCGCAAACAATTAATTTAGAGTGTAGCGTGTGACTGTTTATTTATACACTTTGTTTTTATTTTTAAGGATTTATATTTTTAATAATGTCGTGCACTAGTAAGCCAAAATGGGAGATAAATGGATTGCTAGAAAACAATAAAAAAGTATTTTGAAATTATGATATTTGATTTGCATTGTGTTGTATTTTTACAGAAATGAAACCACCCAAATTGTACTTGGAATATTCTATATTGGCAGAAAGCATATTTCCAATTGACAAATTCTTTTATAAATAGTTTAATAGTATTACAAAATTATCAATACATCTTATTCAATTCATTCTGTGCATATCATTTTATAATTTTTTTTTATAAATAAGTACATTTAATATTATAAATTTCATACATGAACAAGCTTCATAAAAGAACACTATTTCCCATTCAATATTTCATCTTGGTTTTATTCAATAATAAATAAAATTAATTAACTGTATATTCCATGTACTTCGAGTTCAATTTGATTTAGTTACTAATTCTAATTACTATTTTTGTTTGACTCGTGTGATTTAATTTTATTGGAGTCAAGTCTCAACACTATTGGAATATGTTTGTTTTGATGTTTAAGTTGTGAAAGAAAATTATAATTATGAAATAGTAGAATTTTAAAAAATTTGATGAATTATATAAATGTACATATTTTTGTTTTGGGATTTTAATAGGGTGAGACTTTGCTTTATCTCAAAGGTTAGCAATTATTGATATTGTATTACTACCCTCTTCCAATAATTAAATTATACTTTATTGTTTGCATGAGTTTGAAAAGAAATAAAGTGATATTTTAATGATAAAGTACACATTTTAATAAAGAGATAAAATACTCCTTCCGTCCCGGTATAAATTTTCATTGCTTTTGGACACACGAATTAAGGTAAAAGTAAAAAAGTATAAGTGACGTGATGAAAAAAATAATAGGTATAATGTAAAAAGTAATAAAAATAATAATAAAAAAGTGAATAGTAGTTTCAAAAAAGATAAAAGCAAATGAGACACATATAGTAGGACGAACAAAAATGACAAAATAAGCAACATATAGTGGGACGGAGAGATTAATATTTTATTAAAGAAAATGATAAAATGTATGATGATAAAGTAATATTTTAATAATTGATGATTTAGTGAGTTTAATAAAAGTGATTAGTGTATAACTTTTTAACAAAATTGAAAATGCCAAAGGAATTTGGGATAGTAATTAAGTATGCGATCAAGGGAGTATTATATTGTATTGAGTGAGAGAAAAATAGAAAAGGGAATGAAAAATAGAAATAATGATGCGATTGTTTTTAATTTTGTATAATTAATAATAAGTGCATAGATAATTTTAGGTGCAGATTGAGTTGGAGTCAGGGGTGTAAATGAATCGAGTCGAGTCGAGCCGAGTAGTACTGAGCTCGAACTCGTCTTGAGAGCAATACTCGAAACTCGATCGATCTTGATTTTTTTAGCTCGAGCTCGACTCGGTTAAGAACTCGACAAACTCGAACTCGACTCGACTCGATAATTTTATTATTTTAATAAAATAAAATATTAAATATATTTTAGCTCTTTTTGGTCTAAAATTTAAGCTCGGCTCGAGCTCGAGCTCGACAACTTTATTTATATATAAAAAAATATTAAATATTGTACAAACTCGATTAGGCTCGCGAGCCTCTTGAACTGAATATTTATAAGCTCGAACTCAAGAGCTACTCGAGTAGCTCGAGCTTGAACTCGACTTTATTTGGTTCGAGTCGATTTCGATCTTTTTAAGAGTCGAACACGATTAAATTGCGAGTCGGCTTGACTCATTTACACCCTGAGTTGGAGATTAGAAATATTGATTTTATTTTTATTCTTAATTCAAAATTTCCAAACCAATTCACAATTGAATGAAGGAATAAGAAAAAAGGTTGAAGTGGGTGGGGGCCCATGAGAGGGCATGAGTTTGGGCCCAAATAGATTCCAACTATTCCCATTACAATATTGCGCCTGCAACTCCCCATGCACGTGTCACTTCCAACGGACGGGTCCGGGGTGGAGCTGTCTGTCACATTTTCAATACTAAGGTTTGACTCAAAGTCAACGACCAAATCATACTAATTCTTTTTCTTTTTTAAGTAAACATTATTTTACACGTATAATATACCACTCCCCTCCCCGACCCAATAACGTATGTTATAGCTTAATTTTTTATTTTATCGATAAACGTCAGTTGTTTTTAGTTAAAAGTTAGTTTATCAGGTGTCCAAACACAATAAAAATATCTTCAAACCAACATTATATTTCTTTTTTAATTCATTTTCAGAGAAAAACGAATTCGGGTCACTCACTCAAGTGAGGAGCACGGTGGTCAGGTGAGCTAAGCCAAGTGTGATTACGTAGGTTGCTTAGTTATTCAAATACTATGAAATTTGTAATCTTAAGTTTTTGATATAACATCTCTTCAACAAATTTCATATAATAAAATTAATATTATCAAATGTATTCATTAATAATTTTTAGAATTTTAATGTGAAATGTTCTTTGTTCCAATGAATGCCTGCAGCATTTTAATAAAATCATAACATAAATTGTTATTATATATATGAATAAATGCGCGCAGTGTTATTACAAATAAGTATCACGGGACAACTGCTAATAAAACAAACTACAAGAAACATCAAAATATATAGACACCGAGTTAGCTTTTAGCTAAGCTATTAATTATAATTGGCTAGTTTAGGCATGGTGTTTGCTGGGAAAAAGAGAGGACACTTTAAAATGATTAAAGAAAGAATTGTAGATGCACTATCAACTATATATGAACAGCTTGCATGGAATTGGCATTGGTTGGCATATATGTGTATCATCAGCATCTCTGTAGTGGAGAAAACAAATGCATCGATCACACTATTTGTGTTAGCAGATATTTAAGTACAATTGTTAAATTAAACTCGCCTCGAGTAAATATGTTAAACGAGTCAAGCCGGGGCTAAAAAAATATTCATTTTGCTTAACGAGTTTGGCTTGACTTGATAGACTCCTGAGTAGTTCGATAGGTTCGAAAACTAGGGTTATTTTGCAAATATTATATAATTTAGTGTATATGATTATAATAGGGAAAAAAAACAAAGAGGGTCACACTTTCCTCTTAAACTACAAAGAAGGATAGATGTGCAAAAATTATAAAAAAAATACAAATTCAAAAACAGACCAGAATGAGTGTCCAAATATTATAAAATTTGCACATTTGCCCTTTGTAATAAACTTAAAAAATTGTCCCTCTTTGCAATTGCCCCTTTATAATATTTTACATAATAATATACTTCTTCCTTCTCAGGACTACTTTCACACTTGTTTTATTTGTACGTTACAACTCTACTTTCACATTTAAAAAAAAAACTTTTTATACGTACAAAAGTCAATGAAATACAATTTTTCTTATTTTTGTTAATTAACATTACACTCATGTACTTATTTTTCCTTTGTTCGCATGTCTAGGACAACTGTGAAATCACTCATACATATGAACTTGTGGTAGTTTTATTTTTATTCAAGTATGAGAATGTGAATATGCTTAATAATAGAGTTGTTTATATAATATCAATTAAATATATTTTTTCAGGATATTCGAACTCAACTCGAATTTTGCTCTTAAAATTTTAGCTCGAGTTTGAACTCAAGCTTAATTTAGGCTAAACGAGCCGCGCCAAGCTTGATTTTGAATTGAGTCGAACTCAAATTCAAGCCAAGCCGAGCACAAATTTGAGTTCGTCCTTCTTAACGAACTGAGCAGAACTGGCGCTGCTCGAACTCGGTGGACTCTTATAACAACTATATATATTTAAGTGATCATAACTTATGTGTTCCTCTAGCTGACTATTAATATGTATGTCATGTGAAGAGGTTCGGGTATACTCCCTCCGTCCATGAAAATTAGTCCACGTTGCCTTAAATAGCCGTCCACAATAAATAGTCTACCTACCCAAAATAGAAAATTTTCAATTATTATTTTTATTTTTTTATATACATATATTCACTTTTACACATCACATCAAATATTTTATTAATAATTAACACTTCTTTATACTAATACACTTACTTTTACACATCAACATCAATTTTTTCTTAATAACCGTGCACAACTAAGGTACACTAAATATCATGGACGAAGGGAGTATTTATTAAGAATCTTGATGCCTGTATTTATTGTGTTTAAAGTAGGTGGATTGACATTCATTCTTTTTTGGAAAGCAAACTATCAAATAAAATAGTAATACTACTGTTTTAAATTTAATTCACGATGAAACTTGTATATGATATGCCTGCCATTCGTCTTTTTAATTGAGACAAGCAATTTGAAACTAATTTGTTAGATATTGGTGAATATAACGTATACCTATGTGGAATTTTTTTTGTGAATTTTGTTGTGAATTTATCGAACTCAACAAGACTTTGACTATTTAAGCAAACTTCAGAGTAAAGAACTCTGATCCAAACTCGGATGAACACAAAAATTGCAGAAAGATAAGAAATCAAGATAACTCAAGAACAAATAAGTTACGTAATTCGATCAATTGATCTACATTTACGGATGGAGTTTCTCACTTTCACTAATTTGAAGAATAATATTTACAGGGTACAAAGCTTCTCTCAGAGTATCGCTCAATACGTGTGTGTGTGTTCTGGTTTGAATGCACATATATAAACCCAGATCTTATAACTGAATCTTAAATCGGTAACCAATCAATGAGTTTGTATGGTTACAACCGCCAAGAATAATTGATCAATAGTCCAACAAAATTATTCCTCCAACTGCATGAAATAACCAACTCTATCACAATGGTTTAACCAGCCTTCGTCATCCTCTGTTTATAGATTCATAACTGTCAGCTCTGGAATTAACTTCAATTTGGGTGACTCAGCAAGTAGATGATATCAGATCAGGATAAACTGACTCATGACTGATTCAGGTAACTGAGCTTTCAGTAGACAAGTGCCTTCAGGATCTAATTACTCAGGAGATAAGTCAGGATCAGTGCAATTAGAGTCAATACCAAACCTTTGCCCAGGTTCAGAATCACAGATTTCAGGATTCAAACTCAACTTTCTTTTATACATTACAAAATCTAATAATGAATTACGTAATATACTTATACGGAAAAATTTTGCACCTCTAAATTGTGTATGGTTAAATAGATATTAGCTTATTTTCATTAAAATATATTAATTATTTATATAAATAATAATGTTGAAAATATTAAGAACTTAAATTTATGGAAATATCAATTAATATATATATATATATATCGATATCGGTAATATAAAAAAAAATTCAAAAAAATTAAGAATAATTATTTAATACATATATTTCATAAAAGAATTAGGACAAATTCTATCCAATATCGATAACTACTAAAACTAAATATATCAAGAAAGTATCGAAATATTTTCATCCTTGCCGGTTTACATAAATATTCTAAAAATCTAATTGCTAAAAAATAAAAGTGAGTGGGGACTCATCATTGCAAGAGAAGAAAGCATTACCTCCAGCTCCCTACATGCAAACCATATTGGTTTAGATATATTATTCAGGGTTTACATATATATATATGTTGTGTTGTTTTGCAGCTTTTCTTTCCAACATGCGAAGGAACATATATATAGTACTTAGATTGGATTGATATATATATATATAGCATCTCATCATTTGTTTGAGCATTTTGTGTGCTCATGTTTTATCGATATTTATATGACCCTACTAAATTGTAAATAAAGTCAACTTCTGGATATCATATACATAGGCTGGCTAATGTTTTGTGTGTTGACTATGTTTCACTTATTAATACCAGCTAAAGTATAACTAACTAATTACATGCTCTGTAACACACTAACTAGGGATACGATGTATTAAGATGAGTATGGTCTTGGGTGAACTTATAAGCCTAAATAATTCTCTCACTTACAATCTGGTTTTAAGTGTAGAGTTAGACCTTCATACATGGTATCAGAGTCATCTCTCTACTCGATATGTGGATCCACCTGTGAAACCACGTGTCGAGACTGATGAGCCTTTTACGTGAGGGAGGGTATTAAGATATCCCACATCAGTAGTGAGTGTGATCTTCAATTTTGTTAAATTAGGAGATATAAATATTTTAATCTCATTTGTCCCAGGTTTAATTTAATTATACGATATTAGTCAGAATAAATTATTAGTTCAGTAAAAGAAATTTGCTTATCCCGTGAATGAAATTAATTGATCACATAAAATTTTTTATCTCATAGCTTATTGAATGTCAATTTTTAGTCATAAAAATTTTGATTCTTCGATTTTGGTCCTGTAATTCTTTGGATTTGTTCAATTTTGATCTTACTTTACCAAAAGAAGTGTAAATAATATCTTTTTTTGCCCTGCACGGCGCATGTAATGGTGGTCGAAGTTGGAATTTTTCGGTATTCTTGCTGATGTGGCTGCCAAATAATCAATTTTTTATTTGTATTTTTTATATATTATTGAAACACTGACAAAGAATAACAAAATATCACCAAGGATGTTGGAAAGTTACAAATTCAACCACCATTTGCGCCGCGCATTGAATAAAACAATATTATTTTTACTTTTTGGTAAATATGAGATTAAAATTGGACAAACTCAAAGAGTTATGAGACCAAAATTTAAAAGACAAAATTTTTTGGACCAAAAGCGGACACTTAATAAAATGTGATATTTATTAACTGAAAATTTTTCATTTTTAAAATATGATAAAATTTTAATAAAAAGTGATAGTAATATTTTTGTTAAAAGTTCCTATAATTTTTCTTAAAAAATATTATGAAATTTTATTGTAAATCTATCATCAAAATTTTTAAAAAGTGATACTCCCTCCGTCCCCCAAATTTATTCCCATTTGACACGAGTTTTAAGGAAAATGAGATAAAATAGATAAAGTAAGGATGTTATGGAATAATTGTGGGGTTCACTAGAGAATAAAATGATTGTTTGAGTGTAATAATAAAATAATATTTTTAAAAATGGAATGAGAATAAATTTGAGGGACGGACGAAAATAGAAAGTGGGAATAAATTTTGGAGACGGAGTGAGTAATATTTTTATTAAAAATGACCACTTTTCTTAACAATATTGTGGTCACATTTTATAATAATTTTATCACATTTTTTTCCGTCGATATTATGTCATTAAATTGTTCCACACAATTTTTTTCTAAGATTATTATAAATATCCTATGTAAAATTAAGCCTACGTATGTTCTTAGAATATAAATATTTATTATCTGGAGTTCTATAATTTAAAAAATAAAAAAACAATAGAGGTATTTATTAATGTTTTTTTAGGATTGTAAGTATAGGGTAATTACAATTTAAGGATAATATATTTTCGCGTTTGAAAAAGTAGAATAATAATTTTGAAGAATTTGATTTGGGCTAAATTGAGCATAAATTTACAACTTTCTTAAAGTTATTGTCCTATTTTTTTTATGTTGGAAAACATGTTGTTCTACTTCTTCAAATTCGAAAACATATTATTCTTAAATTATAACTACTCTATAATTATAGTTCTGAAAAATAATTTTTCCTGTACTCTAATATTGGAATATATACCATATCTTAAAAGTCAAAGTATTTACATTGATTTGGCTATACTTCGTACACCAAGTCTCCATACACTCATATCTCCAAATTAACCTTATATCTCTCTTCTATTCGTTCCCAAAGGGAATCGAACCCGAATCACTCACTCAAATAAGGAGTCCGGTGGCCAGGTGACTTTCTATTATGAATAGATTCATCTCAATAGTAAACTGCACACTATGAGTTTCGAAATGGGAAGAATTATTAATGTCGATGCTTCGAAATTAATTAAAATCAAACACAACTATTACTTCTTAATTATATTTCAATTGAGTGAGTGGTCTGAATTCGATTTCTTTTAAAAACGAATTAAGGGAGATATAAGATTGACTTGAAATGTTTGAGAGACTTACAAACTAACTTGTTACTACTAACAACTATCATTTACTAATTAAAAAAAGAAAAATTTGAAGAGCTTTTACCATTTTTTTCCCCAGATATACAAAAGTCGAGAGATCCTAATCTCACTATTCGCATCGACCCTGCACAAATTTGATTATTTTAAACTTTGTTCCAAAATAAAATTCATACCAATAAAAATACTTGCTCTTTATTAATTTGATTCGATATGAAATAAAATTTGAACCCAATCTTGAAATTTTTTTTTTTTTTTTTTTTTGCATTCATACATAAATGAATTTTTTTTTATTTGATTTGCCAGATTTCCACATAAATATTTATGAAGGAAGATTCAAATCTTATGAATTGATACACTAAGATCAAGATTTCTTCAAATCCTCGATTCGACATATATAATTTTTTTTAAAAAAAAATTAGGATTTTACAAAAGTAGCACCAACACCCGTTTACCATTGTGGCTCTCCAAGAATTGAGTAGGTCTATAGTAGTGTACTATGTCTTATATATTTGTAAAGTTAATCCTGCTAAAAATTTATCCTTTTATTATTAAGAAATTACTTATTGCCAAATTTTATTTAGAGTAATTTTCAATAAATATAAAGATAAATTTTAAAAAACACATTTAAATTACACGGTATATATCGTGCAGAGTAATTCTTTGATATTTCTTTTTCAGTTTATTCAAGACACATTCTTAATCAAGACTATTGTCACATTCACATATATTAGATTTTGTTTTATTGAAATAACATATTTAAAGAAAAAGTATAGAGTGCGGTTTATACATAAATTATTTTGAAAAGTATTACTATTTGTTTTCACTAAATAATAGTATTAATATAGGAGGTTATAAGTTGTACTCCCTCTATTTCACATGAGTTTGCACACTTTCTTTATTTGGATGTTCCACACAGATTTGCACTCTACTAAAAAAAGAAAACGTTGATTTACTTACACACTCATAAACTCATACATATATTTACCCATATGACACTATTTTATATATAAAACACACTTTTCTTAAAAAATGTGTTGTCCCGTAGGGTGCAAAATCCTACGGGACGGGGGGAGTATTCACTAAAGGGTATGAGTTGAAAGGTATTAATTGTTATCACTACGAATTGATTAGGATCATATTTACATTAAATTTGTGTTCAATTATATATGCTTATTTTATGTTTTGAATGTTTTAAGACACTAATTACTATATATTCGATTATTAACTCATTGTGCAAAGGATTGTAAATTTTATACAAAAAGTGAGGTAAAAAATAGACAAACGAGCAAGTATATATAAATAAAAAATATATTCAAGCAATCCGGAAGCTGAATATCGTGTTCAAGCATATTCCAAATTAAATCAAATTGAAAATGAATTTAGAGAACTTGAAAAGTCAAAACGAAGTTTGGAGAAGTCGGAATCGCTCGAAACTTATAAGAATTAATCCAGATCAAGTGACTAAGGCCCAGATCTAGCGGCCAAGACCAAGTCAAGGAAAAAATCTTTTGTCCGAGTAAGAGCATGATGCTCAATCAGGGCTACAGTCGCTCGGTCGAGTGGTAAGGGCATAGATCGATTGATTATGCAACTTAGATAAAAAATTGATTTTTTAATATTTTTGGTGACTTACTTGCAAATTTCGGCCATGACACCTAATTATACTTCTTTTTCTCTGCGTTTAGGCATTCATTAGATGTACTAGACTCGGTTCTCAATTCCTTTTAGATTCTAAACTTCTTAGGTAGTTTCTTCAACTTTCACTCAATAGATTTTATATTCAGCTCTTAGAATTAGTCAAATTCCTTCTATAGATTGTATTTTTTTATTAAATTTTTGCAAATTTATGATTGCCATTAAAGAATATTTGAAGATTTCATTTGAAGATTGATGATTTTCTTTCACATTTACCCATTCCATACAATTCATCACTATATGTGAGATCTTTTTATATCTTTTCAATTGATTGAATTCTTATTGTTTCTATGAGTTTTATGGTAGGATCAATCCGATTAGTCTTGAGTATCTCTTGGAGAGCCATGAACTAACCTTCATATGCTTTGGGTGATTGCGATTATGTATTAGTTTGAATATTAGTTTATTCAATTTTTTGATCGAGTGAAATTGGATGATTGAATTCTTCAAATGTTGCATTGAGCTTTGGTTTATTTTTGAAGTTGAGCTCTTTGATTGGATTAAAATATATGAGAATTGAGTTAGTTCATTTGAATGTCTAATTGATTGTAGTGAACATCAATTGCTTTTGTTAAGACTTCTATAAAGTCGAGAGATAATAGTTGTTGAGAACTATCCATGATAGTGTTAGACTTAAATGAGAGTTTAAATATTTGTCGAGATTGTGATGGTCTAATTTACTTATTTTATAAAACACATGATTGCAATAAGATGAATTGATGCTTAGATTAATACATAATTGAAATTACCCGGCACATAGACTACTCTCATGCACTCTTAAGAAGAGTTAGATTAGTTCACCCCCGTTATTATACCTTTAGTTGATTCATTAGCACTTAGGATCATAACTTGTCTTTTAATTCTTCTATTTCTGAAAAGCATGTCATCTGTGAATTAGACTAGCTTAGTACTTGCTTTTTTAGGTTTGATATTTTAACTTGGTTGTTGTATACTATAACACACACATACACTTGTGTGCTTGCTAATTTACATAGAACAAAAAATTGGCAATCAATAATATTAGTTACTATGGCTAAATGATATATATTTTTCTATTAAAAAATATTGTTAAGTTATTTATACATAAACAAGTGTCACACTATATATTTAGATTTGTTTAAGTTTCTATTTTTACTATTGGTCTAAAAGAATATTAATTATTTTTACTATTCAGTATAATTATTATCACTTTTGATAAAACAACAAGTACTCTTAAAAAATGCTTACACAATGCACACTATTTATCATATAATGCACACAATTTATAATATACTTTGTCATTAGATATTTTTTTTTGAAGTAATTGTAAGACAATTAATTAATCATTCACATCTCTATACAAGTTCAGATATTATAAGATATGACAATATTTTTTCAAAGTTTTTGCCCATGTTCAGATTTTGAGTTTGATTCCAATAGAAATTTTTTTATCCCCAATTGTAGTCACCTTTCCAAAGAAAAAGTTAAAAGTTCAAACAATAAGGGTAGGGAAGCATTAAAGAATTAATATATATATATAAATTTACTTCATAATAGACTTTAATAAATAAATCTAGAAATTAAGTAGGGAAGTTTCCGATGATAAAACAATCCAAACTAACAACTGACATTTAACTATCAGATCTACATTAATGGTTTCATTTTTCTCTAACTCTAGAAAATACTCATTCTTAATTTCATATACCAATTTTTCAATTTAGGATGTCTAATAAAATTAGTCAATTTTCTTAAAATGTTACTACTCATGTTTCAAGATTATTTTCACACTTTTATTATTTTTTCTGTTTCATTATATTGTTCATGTTTTGTCATTTTCGTCTATTTCACTATATATTTTCGATTTGTTTTTTTTTTTACTTTTTCTATAACTATTGTTCACTTTTTGCTTATAATAAAGTGTGAATATTAATGTGGGTTGGATGGAGTAATATTTTACATTATTAACTTATTACTAGTATTTACTTTATGTTATCTTTAGGGCGTGTTTGGTAGGCATAAAAAACCCATTAAAAAAACGGTTTCAGGCCTACCAAATGCTTGAAAACATTTATGGTCTGCCCAGGCCTTTTCACGGTTAGCTCTCTCACCCTACAATTCTGTACAATTTCTTCTTCAACATTCGAAAACTAATCGGGCCTCACACCCCACGATACATTTTCATGACTCCCGGAAATCAGCGACCATGGACGCACAGCCACAAGCCTACTCATCTTCGCTAAGATGCGCCCCGAAATCATCTCGCCGCAATCTATGGAATCGCAACAACAACGTCCCGTCCAAAAACGCCCCTGATGTGTCCATGGTCGTGACGGCTCTATTCCTCCACAACGCCCCTGAATCTCCATTTATGCAGTCGAAGAAATCTGCAAAAGAATTTCTATTTCATCGGAATCATCTCCCCAGAATCTGCAGAAGAAGAAATCAACTTTAGGGTACTATATTCTCGCCGGAATCATCTCTGGTACTAAATTCTCAATGGTCACCAAGATTGAGAGAGAGAAAGGGAGCATGTGTTTGTAAATAGAGAATCTATAGAAGAATTTCCATTTCATCTATGGGCGCGACAGACTCCATTTTTCTGGCGAGACAGAGGTGAAGCGTGAATAAAGTTGTAGGAAAGATGAGTTTGGCGTGAGTCGTGGATAAAATTGGGCATTCATGGTGTGCACTCGTGGTGGAAATTGGGTATGGGTATGGATGAAATTGTAGGGAATACGAGGGTAAAATAGTCTTTTAAAATTTTTCCCATCATTTATGTCTTCTACCAAACAAATAATTAATATTCATACAATTTCAATTACATCTTATCAAACACCCTATCAAATACATTTTCTCATTTTATGTTTAGGGTCCCACCAATTTACATTTCTCTCATTTTCTTATCCTCTTTTCCCAACTTATCTACCAAATTAGGCCTTAATATACCCCCATGTCTCACTATATATTGCTCATTTTGTCATTTTCATTTGTTCCTCTGTAAGTTTCTTATTTGCTTTTTATTTAAAAATAATAATTATATTCATTTTTTAATTATTATTTTTATTACTTTTTATATTATTTTTTTATTTTTTCCATGACTTCACTTATATTTTTTCACTTTTTCACATTATTTACAGTTTTTTTTTTTTTTTAATCAGTGTACTAAAAAATAAGGAATAACTTGTACCGCGATGGAGGGAATACCTCTATTATTTTAATTCGTACAAGAAAAAAAAAAGGTTTACAAGAGAGCCCACGGTCAGAGAAATGCAATCAAAGATTGTGCAGGTGAAAAGAAAAGAGTAATAAAGAAAAGAAGGTTAGGCGTTGGATGAGGGTGGCAGGCAGGCACACAGCTTTACATTGGAGGGCAAGAAAATGAACCAAAATGATTATCTAAAAATGGTAACAAGAGCGGCAAAAGGGTTTTGGACACGTGTACAATGGCATGCATGATGACAGCGCAAGCGAGCGTCAACTCACATTACATAATCAATCAAACAGTGAAATCAGTATCAGTTGCAGTTTCAGTGGTAGTAAAATAGTTGATTGTCACCTCCTATTGCAGTAATTATTGGCTAAAAATTACCTAGCCCCTTCTTTTTGTACAATGGAAACTAACCACCACTCACTCAATAATCTTAACTAAAACCTACTCCAATTTTTATTCATTTTTTATTTTATTATTTAAGCCATCACCTAGAATCTGATATGTGGTACTAATTATTGATAAATAATTGATCCCATCAAATCTCTTTGAATTAACAACCATTTATTTCAAACACACAGTATTATTTTGATTATTATTATTCACCTTTAAAAGTATTAAACTAAACATCCCTCGGTACTACAATACCAACTATTGTTATGCACGCATCTGACATAAAATAAAATTTCAAAACAAATATATAGTATTTATTTTATAATTTTTAATTTTTCAAATTATAATTTCCCCTCATATGTTGAGAGTCCCCTAGTCATTACTACTTCGAGAAGGAAATAGGGTTGGATAAGAAAGTGAAGTTGTGGAATAGAAAGAGGAATGCTTATCGGTACACGTGATTGGTGAGGTGATGCTGGGATGAGGTCACGTGACATCCAAATCCCAACTCAAACAACGAGTTGGCGTGGCGTGCCCCAACTCCCAAAACTGACCATTACTTGACTCTATATATATATATATATATATGCACCTCCCTCTTCCTCCCCATAATTAATACTCACTCTATTCTTGGTATTTTTATTAGAGATGTTAAACGGACTGACCAGGACTGTAGGCCTAAATGGTCTCATGTCTTAGAGGGTGTATTCGTTTAAGATTTCGTGGTATTTTAAAGGACTTTTTTCTTATAAAAAAGTCTGTTGGTATTCAATCAGGATTTTAAAGGATTTAAAAATAATCCATTGGTATTCAATCAGGATTTTAAAAGACTTAAAAACAATCCACTGGTATTCAATCAGGATTTTAAAAGACTTAAAAACAATCCACTGGTATTCAAAAATATAAGGATTTTAAAGGATTGTTGGGTTTGATGGATTCTTTAGTGTATTTTATAAATACCAACAATCCCATCAAAACCTCTAGGATTTCGGTGGACTTTTTTAATTAATGACTTTATTTATCTCCAAATTGATTTATATATAATTATTTATTTTTAAGACCTAAAATAGTTTTAACCTTATAATTTCATCTCTACATTTATAACATCAACGATAAAATAATTACAGTGACGAAGAGTAATATAATATTATATATACATATATACTAGAATAAATAAAAATAATTAATAATTAATCATTAAATAGTATTAAAAAACGATATTGTTCATCCTAACTTATATACAAGATAAATCTTTATTTTTATATAGTATTATTATAATACTAATATTATATATTACATATGTCATTAGATAATATTTTTATATTGATAATATTTTTTTACGGTATTTGAGTTTTGTTATATTTTACTTTGGTTGCTTTGATTATTCAATTTCGATACTTTTTTATATTGATAATATTAGCATGTGCAGCTCTACATAACTTTATTCGCAAAGAATGTCATTCTGATGAATTTCCAATTGAATCGGTGGACGAACCTTCATCTTCAACATTACCAGTTAATGAAGACCGTGATTTTGAGCCTATCATTCAAACTCAAGAGCAAGAACGACATGACGCTAATGTTTGGAGGACTAGTATATAGCTATGAATATGTGGAGTAATGCTATTTAAAATGATATGATATTATGATTTTTTTTGTCTTTAACTTTTTCTTTTTCTTTTTTTAATTTGAAGGTATGAAAATTTTTGAATTTTTATTGTATGTCACAAATCCATGAAATTCTGCAAAGTCTACAAAGTCCTATAGAATCCATTAAAATCCTTATTTTAAAAGTCTTACAAAATCCTGCAAAATCTTAAAAGTCACCAAAATCCTACAAAATTTTTAAAATCTGCAGGATTTTTTTCAGCTAAAAAAGTCTTTTAAAATCCTAATCCAATACACCCCCCTGTAGTTCATTCTTAACGGGCCACTAATACTTGGAACCTAACCCTAACCCTAGCGGTCCGCGGGCTAAACGGGCCACTAACAGGCTCGGGGTAAAAAAAAATTAATATAAACTACAACTAATGATTTAATAACTAAAGTTCACAAATTCATAAGTTCACACATTAATAACATAATCCCAAAAAATTTACACATCCATAAAATTCATACATTGATAAGTATATAACTTATTTAGTTATTTTCTATTTTTAATCTGTAGTTAATAATGAATTAGTAATTAATAATTAATAAATTAATTAACTAATTACAAGTTTTACTAATTTAATAAATCAGGCCACAGCTAATTTATTAATTTAACTAATTTAATGAATCAGGTCACAAATAATTTATTATTTTATTTTATTTGTGTAATGATGAATCAGGCCACAACCTACGCTAGGAGTGGCAATTTCGTATACGACACGATAACACGACACGAAAACGATACGAAAATTGTGGGTTAGTGTTTAGGCTTATCGTGTTCGTGTCCTTATCGTGTCGACCTGATAAGGACACGAATATTTCATGTCGTGTTCGTGTTCGTGTCGAGTCAACCTGTTAAACACGATAAAACTAACAGATGACTCATTAACCCGTTAACAACCTATTAATCTGTTAGTGATCTGATATACATTACTAATATGTTTATGATAGTAGCACGTTAATAAATTTTAAATACAAAATATTAAATATATTACTATTAAAATTGATAATAAATATAAATTTTATTAATTTTCGCATCCTTATCGTGTTCTTATCGTGTCGTTTCGTGTATATATTTAATTATTAATTTTTTTAAATTGATAAATAAATTTTCGTGTCGTGTCGTGTTGACACGAAAATTTTTGTGTTCGTGTTTACCTATGTCTTACCGTGTCGTGTTCGTGTTTCACCTTATCGTGTCGTGTCGTTATCGTGTCGACACGATAAATGACACGATTACACGATTTGCCACCCCTAGCCCACGCCCCACAGTACACACAGGCCACATGGCCCGTACCCACTTTTCAATTTAATAAATTTACATTATATATTAATTTAATAAAAAAAACCGGGCTACTGGGCCAGCCCGGAAAACCGGCGGGCTAGTCCGTTTAGCCCGCGGGCTAACCGGTCCGGGCCAAAAAGACCCGGTTTTATACGGGCCGCCATATGCTCGGACCTAACCCTGTCATTTTCAGGGCTAAACGGGCCGGTCCGTCAGCCCGTTGCCCGTTTAACATCTCTAGTATTTCTTCTCAATTTTCATATTTATTCATACTTCTTTTTTAGCCGTTAATAAAATATTTTCATTAAAATAGAGTACACAACGTACTTCAATTCATAGAATTTTTACAATCTTTTATACTTTGAAATACGTAAACAACTCGATCACATTGGTAATACATATCCCACATGAGAGCTTTCAATGAAACTACATCAATATTCTTGTAAAAAAATTTGTCTCTCTAAAACACATCTTGACTCATCTACTCAAATTGATGTTGGCAAATCTCTGAATTATATGAATTTGCCGAAAACAGACCAATATATCAATTTTGTTTTTAATTTATCCTTACTATAAAATTTTCCTCATTTTTTTAAATATTATTTTATTATCACACTCACAAACAATCATTTTACTTTTTAGTGAACCCACAATTATTTTATAACATTTTATTATTTTTTAAAAACCTTTTATCCACACAAAAAAAAAAAAAAAAAATTGGGTGACGGGGGAGTATCACCTCACCCTATTTTACTGATTTCATTTTGGAGAAATATTGATAGAATTTCAACTCTTACTTAGACATTAATGGATTATTAACTCATAGTCATCGAATTAGTTAGTTGTTATGATCAAATAGCAAAAACTGACTTTAGTTATAAGTCAAATGCAGTAAATATCTAATTGAAGTTGCATCTTACAGAGAAAAATTACTTATTTATGTAATGAATTCGCACAAAGCTGTTTTATTATTGAAATTTACTCATTCCCATCTCCAAAATACTTTCACTTTGAAGATTGCATACGAAGAGAGAAAAAGAAAAAAATTAAATAAAAAATATATTTATAATATTATTAATATTTGTGAGTTTAATAATATTTTTTTAAAGTACATAAAAATAGAGTTACAATGTGAAAGTAGAGACGTACCATTTTACTTTTGGCAGAGCAGTTCTATGTTTAATTCAACGATGTAAACAAGAGAGCAATTATATTAGTATCATCATTACTTTATGATTTTTTAAAAAATTATCTAGATATTCAATAATGTATTTTCATTAAATCAAATTGCATTATTTTTTTTAGATAAAGAATGTATTTAATTTTTATCTTCAATTTTAACAGCTAAAATAATCCCAATGGTGACGCAGTATGAACCACCACGACAGTTACCGTGACTTGCTATTTTATGTGTGGCATAATAAATTTTTTAAAATAAAATAGAAATATATAAAATGTAGTCCTTATTTATTTATTTATTTATTTATCATTAAAACAATAAAATGAATGCATTTTGTTAGCTTAAAATATTAAAAGGTATAGCACCTTAAAAAAAAAACGGATAGCACTGGATCTGGAAAACCTCAATCCAGTAGGAATTTGCATCATACTAAACGATATATTTTTAAGAAAAATATATTTTATACATAAAATAATGGTATATGAGTAAATATATGTATAATTTGTGAGTGTGCACGCAAGTCAATACTTCTTTTTCTAGTAGTGTGCAAATTTGTGTGAGACGTCCAAATAAATAAAATGTTCAAATTTCTACGGGACGGAAGGAGTAGCACAGATTTAATATAATCAGAAAAAATAAATTTAGTATTTACTATAATGTATTGAAAATGCACAATATGAAATTAAACACCAAAATGTAAAACATATAAAAATCTTGTAAGTTATATATTCATATATAGGTATATATATATATATATATATATATATTTATTTATTTATTTTTTTGGTTGTATAGAAAGTTGACGGTTGTAAATTAAATCTATCATTAAAGCAACACGTAATAATTAATGATGGATGAAGTCATATTTGCTATTCCCCAGTCATTGATAAAATTCCAACCAACCAAATCACACATAAGTTGGCTACAATATATTTTTAAAGATTAGACATAAAAAGAAGGGCAAAATTAAATCATGACATGATAGATGATGCTATGGAGAATACTAACTAGTAGTGAGACTGTTACCCAACTAGTGTAGGCAATAATATACATTCGTCTTGCTCTTGTATGTATGAAGTGTATATAATCTGCAACTTAACTTAATTTTTAAAAAATTATACGAATTATTATTTAAAAATTATTTTTAAAAATATATATTTTTAATAATTATATTTATTACTTTTTAATAGTATTTTATATAAATTTTTAATAATACATCTGAATTGTATAGTGCAATCGGCACACAAAAGACTTTTTCATACACACATGTAATAATATACATTTTGTTCCTACTTAAGTTTTATAGGAAACATAATTCACAATTTAATATATATATAATAAATTATAAAAAATTTATTTTATTGACTTTTGTAAATATAATTTTTTTTAAGACGTGATAAAAATTGGGACATCACTGTTATTTATATACATTATCACTGTTATTTATATTTATTATTATTGTTATATATATTTAATATTACTGTTATAAACTTATGCATATAAATAATAATGATATTGATTATATATAAAGTGGTAGAAGTTATGTGAAGTCGAATTTAACCTACTCAAAATTAAAAGTATGAAAATTATCTAGATTAATAAATTTATTTAAGATCTTAGACCCCTACCACCTATATATACCTATATGTTCTCTCCATCTAGTCAACGCAATCTTCTTACACATTCTTGCATCATAAGTATCTAAGTATAGTTTTTAGATTTGATTACGTAATTGACATTAATTGTAATATCCTAGGATTTAGTACTTTATTTTATATAGACGTCTTAGCTAATTTCTAAGTTCTAACTCCTCTATTCTAGTTAGACTGTCCATTTATAAAAAAGAGTTCGTAATTTAATACTCCCTCCGTCCCAAAACTACTTTCACATTTTTTTTATTTGGACGTCCCAACTCTTCTTTCACACACCAAAAAAGGAAACTTTTCTCTCTCACAAAAATCAACAAAATACACTTTTTCTTATTTTATTATTTAACTTTACACTCACATATTTACTTTTCCTTGGTTCGAGTGCCCGGAACTACTATGAAAGTAGTTCCGGGACGGAGGTAGTAGTTACTATTCTCTCCGTCCCGTAGAAATTTGCACCCTACAATTCCTACGAGAAGTACGGCATATTTTTTAAGAAAAAATAATTTTATATATAAAATAGTGGTATATGGGTCTACTTTTTTTTTTTATCGAACAATGTTAGTTGTTAGTAGTTAGAAGTTAGTTCACCAAGTTTCCTTACATCCCAAGAATATCTCCAAGTCCACCCTTATATCTCCAAGTCCACCCTTATATCTCCCTCCTAATTCGTTCTCAAAGGGGATCGAACCCAGGCCACTCACTTAAGTGAGGAGCCCGGTGGCCAGGTGAACTAGCTCCCCTGGTTATTATTCTACTTTATCTTAAAAATTAAAAACATTCATAATTATACTTTATGACTATAAATATTTAGGAAAAATACATTTTTTGGTCCTATAAGTTTCGTTGACTTTGATTTTCGTCCTCTTAAAGTTTGAATTTTGGTTTTCGTCATTTTAACTTACCAAAAAATATAATTTTCGTTCTCTTAAATTTTGAATTTTAGTTTTCTTCCTCTTAAGTTTTGAATTTTGGTTTTTGTTCTTTAACTTACCAAAAATTATGGTTTTCGTCCTTTAACATAAACCAAAACAAAATATTAGAATAAGTCAAATTAAAATTATAATTTTAAAAACATATCAAAATTTTATTTTTTTTTTAAAACAAAATTTATTACGCAACTATTTCAACTTTAAAAGTGTCCATATTTAATTTAAAGCAAAACAAAACATTTGAATTTGTGAAAATTAAAATTATAATTTTGATAATATGTCAAAATTAAAATTTTTTAAACAAAAATTATATAAAAACTTACCTAAATATAGCAATAACATAGAAAAAATTATTTACGAATTTACCGAAAAAATTATTTACGAATTTACATAAATTATTTACGGTTATATTTTGTAATTATCCTAACAAAAATTTAAAACCGTTCATATTAAAATCAAAACAAAACAAAACATTTGAAATTTTGAACATATCAAAATTTAAAAATATGTCAAAATTATAATTTTTTTAAACCAAAAATATTTACTTATTTACCTAAAATGTAGCAATAACATTTTTTTTTACGAATTTACCTTAAATTTTTTTAAGAATTTACCTAAAAATATTTACTGTTATATTTTTAATTATCATAACAATTCTTTTTTTTTTTGAAATTTTAAAATCATATCTATTATACAATTTTAATTTTAAAACCATCAATATTAAACTAAAAACAAAAGAAAATTTTGAATATGTTGAAGGACGAAAACCATAATTTTTTGTAAGTTAAAGGACGAAAACCAAAATTCAAAATTTAAGAGGATGAAAACTAAAATTTAAAATTTAAGAGGACGAAAATCATAATTTTGGTAATTAGTTAAAGGACAAAAACCAAAATTCAAAACTTAAGAGGACGAAAACCAAAACCAACGAAATTTATAGGACAAAAAAGTGTATTTTCCCTATAAATAATTTTATACTAAAACTCGTCATGTTAATCAAATCTGAAATCTAAATACGAATAGTAAACGTAGTTGTTTCCTATGAAGCAACAATCCCAAGTGTGTAGTGGAATCCAGTGTTCCTAAATCCTAATCATGAACATAGATTCTAAAAATAATATAGTGGCAAGGGGCATAATACATAGCATATAAACTATATTTTTTTAATCAGTAAAATCCCTTTATACTTCCCAAAAAATAAAAAGTCAACTTACAAAGATAAGAAAAATATCTCTTAAACGTTCTTCATGCAACAACATTTTTTTTATAAAAGATTTACTCTCGAAGAGCAATCTAGAATTTGATAGTTTTAAGAAGAAGTATCTTGCAATCGTGAAGCAATCAAACTCCAAGTTTTAGTCTTCATTTCTTTCGCCACTTTTTCAATTAAAAACTCTAAAAATTATTTTTCTTTTTCGTATAAGCCAAATATTGTATTCTCTCGAAAATAAATTGCCACTTGTTTCTCTCTCATCCCTTTATGAAATCTACAAAAGTAAAAAACATTCTAGAAGGGATCTGAGTACAATAAGAACTAAGGGGGCATTTGATATCATTGTAAGAAATGGAAATGTATAGAAATAGAAAGGATATGAAATGAAAATTATAGTTCTCAAATAGTTGAACTATGGTAGATTCATTAGTTTCTAGAAATTAAAATCATAGTAGAGTCATTCCAAACGAACACTATGACTTTAATTATCATTACTCACGTTAAAAAAGAGCCAACCAAACTGACCCTTAATTATTCCTAGCCACCTCACCACCTCCATCCAAATTTTATATGTTTGTGTACGCTCAAAGAAAATATACTTTACCTTCTCCCCCTTTCATCGTATAGAACACAATCAAAATTTGTATTTGGGCTTAGTACTCATTTTCTTCTTATGTTTTATTTTTCGTAGGTAATTTTCACCAAAGTGTTCTCCAAGCATGAATATTTACGTTATTAGGAGTGTATTTATTTCAAACGTACTTGAACAGTTCTTCCTTTACAACATAATGAATTCCTTCATACTCTAATCTCTTCAACCAATATCATACACTTCACTTGTTTTGAATATTCTTTCTTTAGACTCAATTTGTTTTTGATACCAAACTTGAGGTGAATCCTGTCTATCAAAGATATATAAAAGATTATTTAACAATAGATAAGTTTGTCTTAACAAGATTATTAACAATGATTATATTGAATACATTATATATATATATGATGAATAAACACATAACTAAAAATCCATATAGAATCATCATGCGTCTACATTTTTTTATTTGAATTGAACACGACTATACAACATATAATCCAATTTTATTTTAAGAAAATATTCATTTTATTTTCCACTACAATAAAATTTAAAAATTATGTAGAACAATTATCCATCCATAATAAGTTAGTCGGATTTGGGCCAACACAAGAATGAGGTAGCTAGTCATGATCTTAGGGGAAGAAATTTTAAGGACAATATATAAGACCAGCTAGTCGTTAGAACTGCCGAGCTGATTGAGCCTCAAACACGCAAGATCTGAGTGCTCGAGCTCAAGGCGAGCAATCCCCAAGGAACTTCACCCATGTCAAAGGTCCGATCGAGCACCTAAGTCAAGGTTGATCAGATACACCGTTAAATGACACTCCACTTAATTTAGAGTAAGGAGTATACCGAATAAGCTAGGTATATATAGAAAATCATACCTCATGTAACAAGGATATCGCGCACCCAAGACATGATTACAATCCTCACATATATCCATAGATCATAGGGATAACAAGTGCTACATTTCTTTCACGGTATATATATATAATTAAATATAGTCTATATAGCTCAAAATAATGGATCGCAAATATTCAAGTTCAAAACTACTCATAAACTTGACAATTTCTTGCGCCTTTACACATTTCATTTATATCTTCATAACATTCAAAACTTCTGATCAAGATCATTGAATCTTTAACTATTCATATTTATTATTAAATTGATTATTCTTAGTCACATTTATCACAAAATCTTGTAATCACTTCCAACAATCATAAATTAAATTTTCCTAAAATTAATAATATGGCAATTCCATATTTGCTTATTTCATATCTAGGAGAAGCAATGTGTGTACATATTTGGATCTTTCAAAATATATATGTACCACATGTGTGTGTAAGTTGTTAGCAGCAAGAAATATGACAATCCAAAACTATACTCTTTTGTTAATGTATATGCAGACTGTACTTGGTAATTATATCATTTGCAGTATGGTACTGATCAAACAATTAAACTTATTTCTTTTTTTTTTCTTTACCTCCCATTACATCGGATGTAATTATTTCGTTTTTATTAATATATTTTAAAGAAAATGATTCATATAAAATGGGGCCCAATTACTAATCTCATTTCATGTACATAACCAAAAATATGAAGAATGTTTACGCTAATTTTTTTTTTTTTTATCAGGAAGAACTTTTATTAATTAACAAAACATAAATAAAAGAATTAGGGGGCGTTTGGTATAATGGTAAGGAATGGAAATGATATGGAATGAAAGTCATAGTTCTCATATAGCTGAACTATGGTTGATTACTTAGTTTTGTGAAATCAAAGTCACAGTAGAGTCATACCAAACACACAATATGACTTTGATTACCATTACTCACCCTCCAAAGTATCCAACCAAACATCCCCTTACTCTTACGAGTGCCGAATAAATTTACAAACAAAATCTTATAGTTTAAATCATTTAGAATAATTCATTTTCTAAGCATCCCAACCCATATCTTGATCTCTAAGGGTACGTTTGTTTTGAGATTAAAGGGGTCGTGGGAAGTCATGATTTTGAAATTCTGAGATGTGAAAATTTTGATGAATAGTAAAAGTGTGTGTTTGTTTTGGGATTTTAGTAGGGTAGGATGTTACTTTATGTCAAATCAAAGTGTGATAGTGATTAATTTTATAGGTATAATAATAGGTATAATAAGTATTTTATGAATGTTGTATTGGAAAGAGTAATAATAGGTTTAATAGGTATTTTTAGGTGTGGATTGAGTTTGGGATGTAAAATTCGGATGTTACATCCCAAACTCGTGTAGAGACGTGATCGCAAAGTCCTACGTCCATCCGTGCTAGTCCCAAAACAAACATACCCTAAAGTCAATTCCTGAATTTCAGTTTTTAAAAATTTTATCCAACTCCACACTTTGACTTTAAATACATGAATTTTATTTAATTAATATTATCCAATAAAAAATAATTAATATATTTTTATTTTTACTGGTACCACAAGAGTACATTCACCACTCCTTCCATCCAAATTTAATACTCTCTCCGTCCCGTAGGAATTTGCACCCTACGAGATAACATATTTTTTAAGAAAAATATGTTATATATATAAAAGTAGTGACATATAGGTATATATTTGTGAATGTGCACGTAAATCAGTATTTCCTTTTTTAGTAGTGTGCAAATTTGTGTGGGACGTCCAAATAAGAAAAGTGTGCAAATTCATGTGGGACAGAAGGAGTAGGTATTATTTTCTCATCGTCCGTTCAAATATAAATAAATAAAAAGAATAAATTTTAATTTATTTTTACACTAAAAAATATTTACTCTCTATATAAATAAACACCATGATAACCCTCAGTTACACAAAGAATCCCTGTAAAAAGTTTTATGCTCACTAAACTTGGACGCAGGGAAGTATTGTAAGATATAAGTAAATTTAAATTTTATTTTTGTTTTCACCTAATCTTCTACTCCCCGTCCCATAATTGTTTTTTTTTTTTTTTTTCAGTCCATCTCACAATTGTTTTAACATCCTATAAATTGAAATTATTATTTTAACTTTATCATCACAATCCAACTAATCTCATTAATTAATAATATAACTTTACAAAACACTGTATTTTTCTTAAAAATTGTGTCATCCTAAAGGTGAAAAAACCTCTGGGACGGGGGAGTAGTAATTATTTTAAAATTTTATGTTATAAATTTTTTAAAAAAAATCATGCATGTTTTAATTAAAATACTCCCTCCGTCCCAGGGGTATTTGCACCACTGGGATGACACACGGTTTAAGGAAAATGTATTTTTTAAAATAAAGTAGTGGTGTATGGGTAAGTATGAAAATTTTTGTGAATGTATAAATTGGTTTGGGACAACCAAAAATGAAAAGTGTGCAAATTGGTCTGGGACGGAGGGAGTAATTGTTATTATTGAATTTCTTAAAAGGAAAACAACCGGCTAAAAGCCCACGTAGGAAAAAAAAAAGAAAAAGAAAAAGAAAAAAGAGGAGGCCTATAAATACTGGTAACAGTTATTACACCAAAGCACATAATAGTCGTACTACTACTACTCCCTTTCTTCCCCCCTCTGAATAATGCACCTTGAGCTACTGCTATCCATATCATTTGCTTAACCTTCACGCCTCTCTCTCTCTCTCTCTCTCTAAACCACCCGTCGTTTGTCACCTCAGCAGTATAGTATAGTATAATGGGTTCTTCTTCGAAACAAGAAGCAGATATGGTGGTCCATGTCGACGGCCCTATCATCGTAGGCGCAGGTCCGTCGGGGCTGGCGGTGGCCGCATGCCTCCACCAAAACGGCGTCGCGTCCTTGATCCTCGAGAGAAGCGATTGCATAGCCTCCCTATGGCAGCAAAGAACCTACGACCGCCTCAAACTCCACCTCCCCAAACGCTTCTGCCAACTCCCTTTCCTCAATTTCCCCCCCAACTTCCCTAAATACCCCTCCAAAGCCCAGTTCCTCTCCTACATCCACTCCTACGCCACCTTCTTCTCCATCAAACCCCTTTTCAACCGACCCGTTTCCTCCGCTTCCTTCGACTCCCAATCCGGATTCTGGACCATCCGAACCTGCGGGGGGGATTCCCACTACCGCTCCCGCTGGCTCATCGTCGCCACCGGCGAGAACGCCGACCCCGTAGTGCCCGATATCCCAGGGATGGACACATTCCGGGGGCCCGTTATCCACACCAGCTGCTACAAATCGGGCTCCGAGTTTCGTAACCAAAAGGTTTTGGTCGTCGGGTGTGGCAACTCCGGGATGGAGGTCAGTTTAGACCTTTGCCGCTATCACGCAAGCCCTCACATTGTCGTCCGAAATCCCGTAAGTGCCCCTGCTGCAGCTTCTTCTTCTTCATGTAATTTTAATTCCGGTCCACTATATTTAAAATAATAATATTATTTTTAATAATTAATTAGGTTCATATTTTGCCAAGAGAAATGGTGGGCGTGTCGACGTTCTCGATCGGAATGACGCTGTTGAAATGGCTACCGTTGAAGGTGGTGGACAAGCTCCTAATAATGATGGCCCAATTAAGCCTGGGGAGAACCGAGAAAGTAGGTCTCCGGCGACCCAAAAGCGGGCCCCTCGAGCTCAAAAACGCCACGGGGAAGACGCCGGTGCTGGACGTCGGCGCTCTCTCTCTCATCAGGAGCGGCAAAATCAAGGTGGTGGAATCGGTTAGAGAAATAACGGGAAACGGAGCGAAATTCGTCGACGGGCAGGAGAGAGAATTCGATTCGATAATTATGGCGACGGGGTACAAGAGTAATGTCCCTAGTTGGCTCAAGGTACGTATTTATTTAATTATAATTTGATAAATATTACGTTTTTACTTCTGGGATGACACAACTTTAAACAAAAATAGAGTGTTGTATAAAGTTATATTATTAAAATAATAAGATTAAATGGACTGTGAGGATAAAGTTAAAATAATAGTTTTCACTCATAGGGTGTGAAAATAATTGTGGAACGGACGAAAAAAAAAGTGTGAAAATAATTATGGGACGGATCGAGTAGTAATTTGGAATAACATATCGCTTTCGAGCATACACATGCAGTGGGCTACAAAACGTTTTCTTATACTGTCGCAGAAAAGAGAAAATCTGATGGCATTTGTTTGGATCATTTCATCTACCCCAAAATATAATTTTTTTGTTTGGATTTTATGATGTGTTGCTGTCGTGAAATATTCTGTTTTCTACAGACTGCCCCGATCACGACTTAATCATATTGAAATTATTAATTTATTAAATAAAAAATTAAAAATGAAAAAAGATAGTAATATTTTTGGGCACCTTGAAATGTGATACCTAGTAGCTATATATAGAGTGTAGACTGTGGAGGAACTTACATAAATGTACATCTTGATAGTATAACCAAACACTTTGTCCTATGCATAAATAATTTAATTAATTGGGTTTCTTTTTAGTTAAATGGATTGATTATTCATGATTTATTTTTTTGAAATAGGGAAGCGATTTTTTCACGAAAGAAGGAATGCCCAAGTCGCCATTCCCAAATGGTTGGAAGGGGGAGAATGGATTGTATGCGGTGGGGTTCACGAGAAGAGGCCTCCTTGGAACTTCATCAGACGCCGTTAAAATTGCTACAGACATTGCTGATCAATGGCGGATGATCAAGGAGAGGCTCCCCAAAAAGATTTAAAAAAAAAAGATATACTGAAATAAGTAGCAAGTTCACTCCTGGGAAATTTAGAGCTTTACTTTCTTCTCTCTTTTTTTTTTCTTGCAGTTGTAAATCAATCAGTTTTGTATGGGGAAAGTTGTACGATGGTATGTATGTAGAATATAAGGTTTTATAAAAAAAAAATCCTCATTGTTTTAAGTTTATAAATCATTAAGTTTCATCATTGCTTTCCGGCGAATTTTGATGAAACAAAAAGGAAAAAGAAGTTTTGGAATTTAATTTATTAATTTCATTAATTTAAAATTAAGTTTAAAAAATCTACCAATGCTAATTAAAGATGAATAAATGAGAGATTAACTTAGGAGTTCTTCAATGAAGAGAAACAAGGATTGACCCTTCATGATTGATACCATAAAAAGTATTCCCTCCATTTTGGAATTACTTATGCACTTTGTCGACCGTATAAATTTAAAAATAAATATTAAGTAAATATTATACATAAATAAATATATGTGTACATGTAAATAAATATGTATAAATTAATATTTTTTATTTATAATATGCAATTAATATTGAGATGTATCAATAAAACAAATGTATAAAGATTGGGGATCGTTAGCATGTTAGAAATGAGGATTAATACCAAAATGGTCACATAATTTTTTCACTTTTTTAATTTGATCTCATAGTTATGTGATGTTTCAATTTAGACTCATAACAATTCAAATCTAACTAAATTAGATCTAAATTGCCGAAAATAACATGAACGACATTGTTTTACTCATGTGCCGTGTGAGCCAATTTCGCCGAAAATATATATATAGCACGTGACCGGGACATTAGTAAACGACTTCGTTTTATGTCATCTCCGACGACTTGAGACTATTATGGTTAGATTTGAATTATGAGATTAAATTGAAGCATTATATAGTTATGAGACCAAATAAAAAAAGTGAAAAAGTTATGGAATAATTTTTGTATTAATCCCGTTAGAAACGTACATTATTATTAAAAATCATAATTTTTAGAATTTATTTTTAGAATTTAATACTCCCTCCGTCTCAGAAGACATTGCGGTGTCTTTTGGGCAAGCGATTTAAGAAAATGTATACTAAATACTCCCTCCGTCTTTCTATAAGTTGCTCATGTTGTCATTTTCGTCCGTCTTTCTATAAGTTGTTCATTGTTTTTTTATCTTTTTTGGAAACTACTATTCACTTCTTTATTATTATTTTCAATACTTTTTACACTATTTTCATTACTTTTTCACTTTTCTCCATCACATCACTCATACTTTTTCACTTTTTCTATCACATCACTTATACTTTTTCACTTTTTCCATCACATCACTTAAATTTTTTTACTTTTACCTTAATTCGTGTGCCCAAAAGCAACGAGCAACTTATAAAAATACGGAGGGAGTATATTTTTATGAATATTATATGCGTGTTGTGAGAGTAAAATTTAATAAATGATTTTCAATTTTAGGCATGCAAATTTTTTGTGGGAAAGACTAAAATAAAAAGTATGTAATGTCTATTGGGACGGTAAGAGTAATAATAAGTATACATTATATGCAATGATATTATCAACATTATATGCAATGTTATTATCTAACATGTGATTATTTCTAATAATACATAGTACTACTATTTTTAAATAAATATACTTAAATTATATAATGTAAATAATAATTGAAATTAATTACATATAAAGAGCTCATTTGGTTCGTAAGATAAAAGTATCTATCCGTTGAAAACATGTATATTTTCGACGGATAGATATTTTTATCTTACGAACCAAATGAGCCCTTAGTGTGCTATTTAGGAGGCTGAAATTCAAACATGTGCTATAAAATTCTATTGTTTATTGTGGAAAGACTTTCTATGCATGTTATTCTATATATGCTGAAGTTAGACCCCAGAAGCTACCACAGAAAATTGCCACTAATTTCCACGTCATCCATAAAATTTTGTAATGCTAAATTTCTACTTATTATAAGAAAGCAAATGTTGTCGTCATACCGTACTCAAATTAAAGTAATACTAATAATGCAATTACATTATTGAAAGATTACGTTGTGGGACCCAAATATATAGTCCAGATTTTATATTCTAAAACATTGTTATTGCTATTTTCAAAGACAAAAAGAATTGTCGATTTCAGATAGTTAAGGAAGAACTTTGTACATCATTTAATGAAAAAGACAAAATGATACGTACGTAGTGTCACGATTTTGGGTCCATGTCAAGGTGAGCTTTTTATTTTTATTTTGAAGATAACAAATTTCATACAGTTAAAATTACACATTAAAACAATTCTTGTGATATTATTTCATGTCATAATATCATAAAAAAAAAAATCACAATAAAATATGATAATATATTTTAAAATTTTGCTAGCACGATTATGATCGTTTAAGGATCAGGCTCAAGTTCGATGATCGTTAAAACATCACCATGCTCGGGTGCACGACAACTAACTCTCCGAGCATTATTGATGTCCAGGGAACATCACATGTATAGTTCCGAGCAGGACCACCTTACGAACAAGGAACCTTGGACCAGGGTGCTCGCCGAACATCATAGCGAGCATTGGAAGCATTTTGTACCCAATCGAGCTCCGAGGTGCTCGGCCACCAAAGTGGATCCTCTGAGGAACGAGATCATGAGCCCGTGCAACTTACTCTTCGAGCACGATCAATCCGCCATCGAGCACTCGGACACCCGATCAAAGAACATCTATAAAAGATTTTTAAAAGCAATCAAATTCGTTAGGTATGCACAATAGGTCTGACATTAGCAAGATTCGGTTAAGTAGATTTTCCAACATGGCGTTTGCTTATTAGCCCCGTGGAGAGAACAACGGCTGGATCAACCTCCACTACACAAGTCGCAATCCAAGGCTATGGGAGCCTTGAGACCACTACAACATGGAAAATGTCTGCCACGTCAATATATTAAAACTATATATATCAGCTCTAAAACCATTAAAACTAGATATATCAGCTCTAAAACCTTTAATATATTAACATTTACTTACAATTCTACTCCCCATTTTAATATGTAACGGCTTCTTTTAGCTCATATATAGAAATATCTTAAGTCTTAAACTTTCAATACAAGGCTACACAATTCGTGGTGTTCATATTATTTTTACAGTATTATTTCGGGTCACTTACATATTAATTAAAAAAAGTAGCTATATTTACAAATTGGTTAACAATTTCTCCACAGAAGTATATTTTTTTCAAACACATAAGCATATTTTTTCTGCACAGAAACCTATTTGTAATTCATGTCAATTTTGTGAACCATTTTTTTATTTTCCCTATTATTTCTGATAGATCTGTATGTTCAATAATATTCCCCAAGTTGTTATAGGACTAACAAAAATATTATCACTTTTTAAAATATTTGTTTATAAATTTTTGTAAAATGCGATAATATTTTTTAGAAAAGTGTTAGCCATTTTTAACAAAAATACTATTATTTTTTGCGAATATTTTTTTAGAGTGATAACTTTTTAATATATTATAAGTAAAATATTTTAAATAGATTTCATCTTAGGGATGTCAATGAGGCAGGACAGGGCAGGTATCTAAGAACCCATGACTGCCCCGCGCCTCTGTCCCGCCCGTTTAACCCTGTTTTTTACAGGGTTAGGTTCGAGCATATGGCGGCCCGTATAAAATCGGGTCTTTTTGGCCCGGACCGGTTAGTCCGCCGGTTTTTTGGGCTGGCCCGGTAGCCCAATTTTTTTAATTAAATTAAATAATTAATATATAATATAAATAATTAAATTAGAAAGTGGATGTGGGCCTGTGTTCATGTGGGCTGTGGCCTGATTCTGAATTTATGAGTGATTCCCCAGCGGCTCAGCCCCTCACTTACGTAATGTAAACTTGTAAATAATTAGTTAATTAAACTTTCATTAATTAATAATTATTAATTCCTAATTATTAACTACATATTAAAATAGAAAATAAGTAAATATCTAAACAAATAAGGAAGGATCTAATACCGAAGATTGAAGAGTTTGAAGATGTTTATTAAATTTTAGTTGTTAATGTATGAATTTTATGGATGTGTGAATTTTTTGGATTATGTTATGGATGTGTGATCTTATGGATGTGAACTTTGTGGATGTGTGAACTTTAGTTATTAAATCATTAGTTCTATTTTATATTAAATTTTAAATTTTTTAATTTTTTTTACCCCGAGCCCGTTAAGGATGAACCGCGAAGGCCCGCAGTCCTGTAGGGTTAGGGCCAGCCCGTTTAACATCTCTACCCACTGCAGGGCAGAACATTGTGTCACATGTCTGCCCCGCCCTACCCCATCCTGCCCCATGTTATATATAATTTTATACCAAAATATAATATAATATATATTTTAGACAAATAAAAAATTATTTTAAAATAAAATTAATGCAATAAATTTATCAAAATATATTTAACAAAAATAATTTAAAAATAATTTTACATTAGAGTTACAATAAATAAATAAATAAATAATATAATTTTAAATTTATTTAATATATTATAAATGTAAGATATTAATTTTATTTCATATATTATAAAATATTATATATTTATTTAATATATACAATGGGACAGAATGGGGCTGGACAGGGCAGTAAAAATGCAAACTCATGTCTGCCCTGCCCCATGCGCAGGGCGGGGCGGGGCGGGCTGCCCCAAATGGAGCTGGTCAAGGCGGGCCGGCTATGGGGCGGGTCATTTTGCCATCCCTATCTCATCTCATATGATATCATAAAACCGTTTTAAACATGATTTGTTTTTGTACGTTTTACGCATGTTATTACAATATTTAATATATATATATATAGGTTAAAAGCCTATATATACATGTGATTTTCACTAAAATTTATCACATATAATTACCTCAAAAATTATTACACAATTTTTTAAAATTTGATTAGGGTGTCATATGCACAGGTTGGCCATTCAATTCAAATGAATTTTTAACCAAGTGTCACTGTTTATACTCTAAGAAAAAATGTCAAATATCAATGGAGTTTGTCAGTAAGCTTTGAAAAATTCGACTTTATTGAAAAGTACTATGAACCCCACATGCAAGAATTTAAAATAATTATTTATTTCAACAAAATAAGAATAATTCGTATAAAAACAATGTTACATAAAATTGAATCGTAAAACTTTGAAAAATATTTTGAGATTTAAAATTTTAATTTTAGGTTTGCCACGTAATTTAATCTTTATTGTAAATTGTTGTCACACCCGTAGACACAACATAAGTAGTATGCAAGGACTTAATTTTTTTTTAATAAAATCCAAAAATTTAACTTAAAATTAAAAAGTTTTGCAACTAAGACTTAAAATTCTGTCATGTAATTTAAGTTTTATGGGTGTATGACACGTATAAGTCACGTAAGTTCTGGGCAGATGCAACCCGTAAGTCATACTTGCAAATTTTAAAATGTTTTTTTACAATATTAAAATTTTTAGCTTATAATACAATTTTGGAAAAAGTCGTGATTTAAATTGCAATTAAGCCAATAAAATACCCTCTTCGTCTTTATTTTTATGTGATTTAATGCGATATCTTGGATATTACTACGAGGTATTGTGAGTTCTATGTATAAATAAAATGATTATTTATGAAAAATATATCATATATTATTTTCATAAATATTCACTTTGTTCATAAATTGACATCACAAGTTACAATACGCATTATAATATCCTTCATTAAATCATCTTTCATCTACTCAGACTGAGAGTTAGACCCTAAAGTTTTATTGTAATGGATTTAAGATTTCTTCTTTGGTCTAGGTGTTCTCATGTTATGTCATGAATAGTAAGTTACTATCCCTATACTGATAGGTACTCTTTTGTACTATTTTGGGTATTTCTTATACCCAGTAAAAAAAAAAATTGCCGATAAGAAAAAAAAAAAATCACACTAAACTACACGTAAACTACACTAAACTTTGACAGTGTCATGTAGCTATAGTCTCGCATGTAAAAATTGATGTATTAATTACGGTGCTGTATGTAGATTTGAGATCTTCATAATTGATGTTAGAAAAGATTTGAAAGAAGTTTTATCTGCACACTCAGTAAGCAATTCAACTGTCATTGAAATCATTCTGTCAAAATAAAAAATAAAAAAATCATTGGAAACAAATTATTTACCTTTCCAGGAATTTGACAATGAATATTTCCTTTTCCAGGAACTGAATCAAGAGTGACAATGAAATTGGTCTAAAATTAATATGGTTATTACCAGGATTTTGCCAAAATTCTGGTATTATAAAACCCATAATATTATTATATAGGTTATTTTACTAAATGAGATAGTCGTCCAAAATATGACGATTTAAAATTAATATTTTCAACATATCTCTTGTGAACTCGTATCACTATTATATGTAATCAAGATCACTCTTATTCATATATACTATTATTGTTATAAAAATATACTTAGTTTTTTAATAGTGATAATCAGTGATGCAGAAATAGACCTAGGCGGCCTCTTTTGGACCCGATTTCTGTAAAATCTGCAATTCTAGGTATTTTCGGGTTATCTAGGCACCCTCTAGGCGGCCCAAATTTTATATTTTTATATTTTTTTTAAAAAATTAGGCGGCCAAAAAGCGCCCGATTATTGATTTTCGACTTCTACAACCTTGGTGAAAATTAATAAACATAACAGTGATAGTGCATATACAGGATAGTGACAATTGATAAACCCGAATTAGCGGCACATACAAGCTTTTGTTATTCAATATATTCAAAGTTAAATTGATTCCATCCAGAAATTAAAAATAAAAACCTTGTATCTATTTTTGTTTTCAAACATATATTATACTACCTCAATCTCCAAAAAGTTTGATGTACTTTTAGAGGTACAATTTTCTTTTTTTTAAGTGATCCATATCTGTTACATTGTATGTTTCAATTTTTCATTTTCGTGCTTTCTACAATATGATTCTCATTTAATTTTTTTACTTATTGAAAAAATTATTAATCACCTTTTTATTATTATTAATTTTAATTATTTTTTGACTATTTTTATTATTTTTTTCATTGGTATCCATTACATCATCTATACAATATCAATATTTTTATATTTTTTAAACATTTGTGTTAAAAAATAGCGAATATTATACAGTGGAGCAGATGGAATAAAGTCTATAATATTAAAATTGTGAGGTGAAAATTTTAAAAAGATATTTTTATTTCAGAAATAATACAAATTTTTGTAAGATAAAAATTAAAAAGAAAATATGTAAAATTTTTGTGGGGATTGTTAATAAAAGAAACTAGTTTATGATTTAAGTATTCGTTAAACATTTTATTTTTTATTTGGAAGTCGTAATATTTAGAAAGGCGCAATTTCAGAGATGGCTACTTTGGGAAATTTCAAATCTTTTAACTTAATTGTTATTTCAGTCATCAAGTACGTTTTTACACACAAAAAAGAGAATCTAATGAAATTGCTTTTTCTGAGGTAATAATTGCAACACCATTACATCACCAATATTCCAATCTCAAACTTGTTTTCGATTTTATCTCTTTTTCCAAACTTCAGTAATAGCACCAGTATTTAAAAAAAAGAAAAGTGAAATAATTAAGTACAATGGTAAAGGGAAAAATTACAAAATAATTCGTCAAATTAACACGAATTATAAATTGATTAAGTGCAAAAAAAAATGCTTTTATGCAGAATAAAATTATACTTCTTACGCAGAAATTATAAACGAATTTGTAAATATAGCTATTTTTTTAAATCAATATATAAGTGACCCTATGGTAAACAATAAAATACTCTTACAGTTCAATGAGAATTTACACCCCCCCTAAAATTTCAAGTGGTTTTAAAAAATATACCCTTTCATCTAAATTTTAATTTTATATTTGTATTATTTGGACATCTTAACTAGTTCTATCTTCGTACATCTAAAAACAAAATATTATATATTTATAAAACTCAACAAATTATATTTCTTTTATTTGTTATTTAACTTTATATTTATATCTATCTTTTCCTTTGGGTTGTGTGTCATTTCTAGAGTGGAAGTTATTCCTGAATGGAATGAGAATAAGATTGTAGACGAAACTATGGGTCGATTGTGGAGTTGGTACTCAGTGAGATACATAAACCTTCAAAAAATTTCTTTCAAGAATTGGGTCATGGAGCCTAGAAAACTAGTAGAGTGTTGTGTTATTGAAGTTAAAGATGGAATCGTCTGAAGGTTCTTTGTAATCTGATATTATTGTGTAACTTGATTTCTAGTTTTTGGGCACATCTTGTTCCCAAAAGCTAATTTTAATAAAATTTACCTTTTACTTTTCAAAATAAAAATTCCAGAATAAAATGAGTATTTTATAAATACAGTAGTGATAAATAGAAAAATATATGTATAGTTGTATGAGTGTGCATAAAATTTTGATATTTTTTTAATGGTGCGCAAATTGGTGTGGAACGTTAAAAAAAAGATTTTGCAGATTTTTCTGGGATTAAATGAGTATATTATATTGACATTTTTTAAGTGGAGATAATTATTATTTTTTAAAATGTAAATATGTGTAAGATATATAAATAAGAAAAGTTTGAAAATAGTTTCAGGAAGGGGAAGTATGCATTTTTTTTGTCTTTGCATTGATAATTTTAATTTGCTCAAAAAAAACTAATATAGATGAGATTATTCATACGGATCGAAAAAGTTATTCATTAGTATTATAAAGTGCACAATTGAGAGTATATTGATATGTTCTCTTCATTGAAGGAAGTTTAGTTTATTGTAAAACAATATATTGAAAAATATAGAGTAATTAGGATCAAATAAGCAATATTTTGAAGTGGTTAGTTTTTTATGGTAATATTAATAGACAAAGTTTTGTAAAAAAAGTTAATAGAAATTTATTGTGAACCAAATTTAAGTAGCAAGTTTTTAACCAAGAGTGTCAGAAATTTCGTCATATATATAAAATATCGAATTTAATGATATTATGCTTTAATTATTATAGATTTTATTGATAAGTTTATTGTGAATTACTCCATCTGTCCATGATAATTGGACCATTTTTGTTGTGTACGGTTATCAAGAAAAAGTAGATATGATGTGTAAAAATGAAAGTATTAGTATTAAAAAATATTTGTTTATTAAAAAAACATTTTATGTGATGTGTAAAAGTGAGTATATGTGTATTTAAAATAAAAATAATGATGGTAATATTTCTATTTTAAATTGTGGACAGCCATTTAAGGCAACGTGGACCATTTATTGTGGACGTAGGGAGTATATTTTATATAAAACATATTCATATTAATATACTTATATTAGTTTTCTATTTGTATTATTACTACTTCTTAGATTGACAGCTTTGATAGTCTATTTTGGTTTAGTTAGAATGGTTGGTTTGTAAGTCAGTCACATGGTACACTTTCATGTATAAATAGCATGTACGTAGCTAAAAAAAAAAAAGTGTTAATGCAAAATATAATTTTTAAATCAGTTTAAATTAAAGGCAACATGCTAAAAACTGACTATTGTCACACTTTTAAAGTTTTTTTTTGGTACGTACCTTCTTATTTTACTCAATCCTTGGCTGATCATTGTTTATTTCAACGATTTGATCGTTAAATTTTTTGTTTATTAGGTATATGTTGATGACATTTTCATCACAGGCGATGATCCTCGAATTGAGTAAAATTTTATTGATAAATTACATGTTGCATTCTCCTTAATATATTTAGAAAATTGATTATTTTATGGGTTTGGAGACCTGATCTGTTACATCTCAGTATATCTTTCTTTACTACTACCAAAAGAAGTATAGGAATTCAAATGAGAATTTAGTGTTTAATAAGATGTTAGTGTTGGAATTTGGTTTAGAATATGGGTGGTTGACCCAAGTTTGACCAATTTTAATGTGATATTCCATTGGTGAAAAATGGAATTAAGTTGCAAAATATTAATCTACGTTCGGAGTAGATGAATTTGAAATATTAATTTGCTCAAAACCAATTTCGGGTGAATGAGATATTAATACATGAAGTTAGCAACTTAAACATGTTGAAGAGAGAAAATAAGGGAAAAAATATAGAAATTATCCTTTGTCCCACATAGGAAAATGTGAAGGATTTGGAGTCCCTTATATGTAGACTTGTGTACAATAAAATTAATAATATTCTATGGTATACATGTTGGTGGCTTAAGGTTAGCCCGAAGGGCTAACCCAAAGACCCTCATGCTACACCCGCACCCGCACCCGCACGTCGCACATAGTCGAATTGGGCGCTTTAGAGGCGCACTTTGCGCGGCTCGATCAAGGCTCAGTACGTGGGTGTACGGACCATCGCGTCGGTACGATTCGGATGGTCCGGGTCGGGTTCAGTTTGGCTGGTACGGGTCAGACCCGGATCGCCCGTCTGGAAGTCAGAATGGGCGCGCGCCCAGTGGGGTTCGAACCCGAGTCAGACATGCGCGGATCAGGTTAAGGGTGCAGCCAACAGGTGCGATCAGAGCCCTTGAAAATCAAGAGGTGTGATCTAAGGGCTCAGGATTAAAGGTTGGAAAAGATGCAACCCTTCACCAAAAGGTACCACATCTCTTCAATTATTATAAATAAGACCCCAATATTCATTCCAGAATACAATTCACAACCAAAATAAGCCTTCTCCTCTCTAAAAGCATTCAAGCATTCTAAGTGTGCATTAGAGTCGTGTCGGGAGTTCCGGATACCTATTTTGCGATTCGCCGATAACTTCTGATTTGTAGTGCAACAATCTAAAGTTCTAAAGTCGTTGTATCTTGGGGACGGTTGTCTACGATCCGTATTGCACCAGTGTACGGGGGCAATAACGTCTTACGGAGAACGAGTGAAACTCGTGCCTCGACTTTGTGTTTCTAAGTCCGTGTCAACACTTTCATCTTCCCATACACACTCATTATTTTCTAACAATCGTAAGACGTTATTTCGTGTATTCGAAGATGTCTACTTCATCAACTCCTACCCTTCCTCCTGCTCACTCGGAGAAACCGGCCAAGTTTGTCGGTACTGATTTTAAGAGATGGCAATCTAAGATGTTGTTCTACCTAACTACTCTCAATCTCTCTCGATTCTTGAGGGAAGATCCTCCTACTGTGGAGGAGGGGAGCGACGACCAAGACCGGTTGAATGCTCGAGATGCATGGAATCACAGTGATTTCCTATGCCGAAACTATATCTTAAATGGTTTAGACGATACCATGTATTCCGTCTATGCAACCTTCAATACCGCCAAGGAATTGTGGGGGTCTTTAGACAAGAAGTACAAAACGGAGGATGCTGGCACGAAGAAATTCACTGTCGGACGGTTCCTCGACTTCAAGATGATCGATTCAAAAATGGTCATAGAACAAGTTCGAGAGTTGCAGTTGATAATCCATGAGATTCATGCTGAAGGAATGCAACTTTCAGAATCCTTTCAAGTAGCTGCCTTGATAGAGAAGCTACCGCCTCTTTGGAAGGATTTCAAGAACTACCTCAAGCACAAACGTAAAGATATGGGCCTTGAGGACTTGATCGTGAGACTAAGGATTGAGGAAGACAACCGAAAATCTGAAGTCAAGAGCGACAAGAAAAATGGAGAGGTACGTGTGAATTTGGCTGAGTCCGGGAAGGGCAAAAAGAGGAAACATGCTGGCAAACAACAGAAACCTACAAACAAACGGTTTAAAGGTAACTGTTATAATTGTGATAAGCCCGGACACAAATCAAGTGAGTGTCGACAGCCAAAGAAGGCCGATCAGAAGCAGCATCAGAAGCAGCATCAGAATCAGGCCAATCTTGCCGAGCACAAAGCCCTGAATGAAGGAATGTCTGAACTTGATCTATCTGCAGTCATGTTTGAGGCAAATCTGATAGATAATCCGAGGGAGTGGTGGGTTGACACAGGGGCTACCCGTCACATTTTTTCAGACAAAGACCTATTCTCCACCTATCAACCAATCAATGGAAGAAAGCTCTTCATGGGTAACTCCGCAACATCAAACATAGTTGGATTGGGGAAGGTGGTACTGAAGATGACCTCGGGAAAAGAACTAACTCTTGTGGATGTGCTGCATGTCCCGGATATTCGCAAGAATTTAGTCTCCGGTTCCTTATTGAACAAAGCCGGATTTAAGTTAGTATTTGAAGCTGATAAATTTGTACTGACCAAAGGTGGTCTATTTATTGGAAAAGGTTACCTTGAAAAGGGCCTATTCAAAATGAATGTACTAACTGTAAAGCGCGACATTAAGCGCAATATTAATGAAAGTAGTATTAATTACTTGGCCGAGTGTTCTAATTTATGGCATGGTAGATTAGGACATGTAAATCAAAATACACTACGACACTTGGTGTACTTAGATTTACTCCCTGCAATGGAAGTGGATTCACAAAAGTGTGAGATCTGTGTTGAGGCAAAATTGGCTAAAGCACCATTCCATTCTGTGGAAAGAAGTACTACACCTCTAGAACTTATTCACACTGACATATGTGATTTGAAGTTTGCACCAACTAGAGGTGGTAAAAATTACTTCATAACATTTATCGATGATTGCACAAGATATTGTTATGTGTATCTTTTGAAGAACAAAGATGAAGCTATTGAAGCTTTCAGAAATTATAAGAATGAGGTTGAGAATCAACTTAGCAAAAGAATCAAAAGGATTCAAAGTGATAGAGGTGGAGAGTATGTTGCTCCGTTTGAAGAATTTTGTGCACAAAATGGCATTATTCATCAAACTACTGCTCCATACTCACCTCAATCAAACGGCGTTGCAGAACGCAAAAATAGAATTCTAAAAGAGATGATGAATGCTATGTTGATTAGCTCAGGCCTACCCCAAAACATGTGGGGGGAAGCAATACTATCAGCTAACCACATTCTTAATAAATTACCACACAAGAAGAGGGATAAAACTCCATACGAGTTGTGGAAAGGAAGAAAGCCTTCGTACAATTACCTCAAAGTGTGGGGGTGCCTAGCTAAGGTTGAAGTACCTAAGCCAAAACAAGTGAAAATAGGGCCCAAAACTGTTGATTGTGTCTTCATTGGATATGCTCACAATAGTAGTGCATATCGATTTTTGGTGCATAAATCTGACGTTTCTGAAATGAACGTAGGAATGACTATTGAGTCAAGAAACGCTGTGTTCTTTGAAGACATATTCCCTAAGAAGAATAGGGAAGAATTAAGTTCACGTAAGAGAACTTATGAAACTGCTAATGGTTCACCTGAGGTTGACAAAGAACCTAAGGTTGATGAAGAACCAAGACGCAGTAAACGAACAAGAAAAGAAAAGTCATTTGGACCAGATTTTCTTTCATATATGATGGAAAATGAACCCAGGACAATTCAAGAGGCATTGTCCAGTCCAGATGCACCTCTCTGGAAAGAGGCTATAAATAGTGAAATTGAGTCCATCATGCACAACCATACTTGGGAGTTGGTTGATCTTCCTCCAGGTTGTAAACCGTTGGGATGCAAGTGGATCCTAAAAAGGAAGTATAAAGCAGATGGATCAATTGATAAGTATAAGGCTCGTCTAGTGGCAAAAGGGTTCAAACAAAAGGAGGGATATGATTTCTTTGATACATATTCTCCTGTTACAAGAATTACATCCATTAGAGTTCTCATTGCTATAGCAGCACTGCATGATCTCGAGATTCATCAAATGGATGTGAAAACAGAATTCCTGAATGGGGAATTGGATGAAGAAATATACATGGAACAACCTGAAGGGTTTGTTGTGCCAGGACAGGAGAAGAAAATGTGCAAACTTGTAAAGTCCTTATATGGACTCAAACAAGCACCTCTCCAATGGCATGCGAAGTTTGATAATGTAATGTTATCAAATGGTTTCAAAACCAATGAGTGTGATAAGTGTGTTTACATTAAAGGCACTCAAAAGGAATACGTGATAGTATGTCTATACGTGGATGACATGCTAATAATGGGGAGTAATCATGATATAATCGTGAATACTAAGAACATGTTGAAGAAAAACTTCGACATGAAAGACATGGGTCTTGCTGATGTAATTCTAGGAATGAAGATTTCTAGAACCTCGGATGGAATTGTCTTAACACAATCTCATTATGTTTAGAATGTACTTAAGAAATTTGATGTGTTTGACTATCCCCCGGCTAATAACCCTGTGGATGTCAGTCAACACTTAGCAAAAAACCGAGGAGACCCGGTGGATCAACTGAAGTATGCAAGAATCATCGGAAGTCTAATGTACTTGATGAATTGTACTCGACCTGATATAGCATATTCAGTAAGTAAACTTAATAGGTTCACAAGTAACCCCAGCAAGATTCATTGGACAGCTCTGATAAGAGTACTTAGGTATCTAAAACATACGCTATGTTTTGGAATCTTGTATACAAAATATCCAGCAGTGTTGGAAGGATATGCTGATGCGAATTGGATATCAGATTCAAAAGACTCCAAATCTACCAGTGGGTATGTATTTACTATTGGTGGAGGAGCAGTGTCTTGGAAATCCTCTAAACAAACTTGTATAGCTCGTTCCACAATGGAATCAGAGTTTATAGCTTTGGACAAAGCTTGTGAAGAAGCAGAATGGCTTCGGTATTTCTTAGAGGATATTCCTTGCTGGACTAAACCGGTGCCTCCCGTAATGATACATTGTGATTACATGTCTGCTATTGGGAGGGCACAAAGTCTCATGTACAACGGTAAATCTCGACACATTCGAAGGAGACACAATACCGTTAGACATTTGATCTCAAGTGGAGTAATCTCCATTGACTACGTGAAGTCAAAAGAAAATATCACGGATCCGCTAACCAAAGGCATAAATAGAGATCAAATGTGTACCGCGGTAAGGGGAATGGGGTTAAAACCCACACATTAAAAGGGTGTTCATAGCGGTAACTCAACCATGATGACTGGAGGATCCCAAGAACTTGGTTCAATGAGACAACTAAGTTATGAAGCACTCAAGAATGCACTTGAAAATCATTCTCAGCTCATTCTCGAACCCGCTCAAGTGCAAAATTTCATCCTGACTTGCCTTCAGGAGCATAAAATCCTGCTGACGTGTGGTAAGGATAAGCTTAACAGCTTTTAATGATTCCTATATCCCAAGGGTGGAGTAATGCAGGTTACTCTTGATAGGAGATCACCTATATAAGCGTTGAAGTGGGGCCGCTTCTAAACTGATGAATTCAGTACACGCTTATGAATCCAAGATATGGTCCAGGGCCAAAATGGACAACAACGTGAGAACCAAAGGGTATTAGAATTGTTGCTGTGTAAATGTCATTGTCTTGGTTTACACAAAAAGCCGACCAGTTCAAGACATCATGTTCACTGAGTGGCGAGTAAATCCGATGGCATCTTACTAAGGAAGGTTCAAAGCCAGTCGCTACCTATCCCGATGCAGTAACGGTTCGTCGGAGCTTCCTTAAGTAGTCACATGCATTAATATCATTCATGTGGGGGATTGTTGGAAATTGGTTTGGAATATGGGTGGTTGACCCAAGTTTGACCAATTTTAATGTGATATTCCATTGGTGAAAAATGGAATTAAGTTGCAAAATATTAATCTACGTTCGGAGTAGATGAATTTGAAATATTAATTTGCTCAAAACCAATTTCGGGTGAATGAGATATTAATACATGAAGTTAGCAACTTAAACATGTTGAAGAGAGAAAATAAGGGAGAAAATATAGAAATTATCCTTTGTCCCACATAGGAAAATGTGAAGGATTTGGAGTCCCTTATATGTAGACTTGTGTACAATAGAATTAATAATATTCTATGGTATACATGTTGGTGGCTTAAGGTTAGCCCGAAGGGCTAACCCAAAGACCCTCATGCTACACCCGCACCCGCACCCGCACGGGCTCGGGCACGCGCACGTCGCACATAGTCGCATTGGGCGCTTTAGAGGCGCACTTTGCACTTCGCACGTACGCGTCGTCGCAGCTCAGTACGTGGGTGTACGGACCATCGCGTCGGTACGGTTCGGATGGTCCGGGTCGGGTTCAGTTTGGTTGGTATGGGTCAGACCCGGATCGCCCGTCTGGAAGTCAGAATGGGCGCGCGCCCAGTGGGGTTCGAACCCGAGTCAGACATGCGCGGATCAGGTTAAGGGTGCAGCCAACAGGTGCGATCAGAGCCCTTGAAAATCAAGAGGTGTGATCTAAGGGCTCAGGATTAAAGGTTGGAAAAGATGCAGCCCTTCACCAAAAGGCACCACATCTCTTCAATTATTATAAATAAGACCCCAATATTCATTCCAGAATACAATTCACAACCAAAATAAGCCTTCTCCTCTCTAAAAGCATTCAAGCATTGTAAGTGTGCATTAGAGTCGTGTCGGGAGTTCCGGATACCTATTTTGCGATTCGCCGATAACTTCTGATTTGTAGTGCAACAATCTGAAGTTCTAAAGTCGTTGTATCTTGGGGACGGTTGTCTACGATCCGTATTGCACCAGTGTACGGGGGCAATAACGTCTTACGGAGAGCGAGTGAAACTCGTGCCTCGAATTTGTGTTTCTAAGTCCGTGTCAACACTTTCATCTTCCCATACACACTCATTATTTTCTAACAGTTAGTTACCTAGTTTAATCATTTGATGAAACTAATGATTGCTATAGGATGATTAATGCTTGAAATATTGATGCATAATTGAGATTACCTAAAGCATACATTCACTCCCTTGCATTTCTACGGAAGTTGGATTAGTTCACTTCCTGTTTTCATTTCGTTAATTGATTGCTTAAAGAATACGAACCGAACTTGAATTTTCTTTCTTTTATTTTGAGAATCATATTGGATTAGATTAGGCTAACTCTTTGTTTCCCTTAATTTGATATTTAACTTGGTCACTTGCGTTAATATAACAATGACCACGTACTTTTGTGTGTGCAAAATTACGCAATCACCTTACATGTGTTGCTATATGAAATATATTTTTTCTAAGGACAAATATATAAATTCTTGTACGTACAATAATACACATTTTGTCTTACAATAACATACATTTACTGTAATAGTAACAGACATTTGCTCCCAGTTTGTATTACTATATGGATCAATACGTATATATTATTGTAAGGATAAAATGAGTTTTTATAATAATAAATATTTGTTTCTTAATTTATTTATTATTCCTTTAAATTCTAGGTATATATTATTTCATGTATTAACACATCTTTTGCTCCTTTACATGTGTTATTAAATAAAAAATTAATTATTTCTATAAAAATAAATATTTATTTTTATAATAACACACATTTAATTTTCTCTTATGGAATTTTTTTTCTATAAAAATAAATTAATATGTATAAAAGACCAACATTAATTAATACGATAGTAACACAAATATGGTAATTTGTATTACTATATGACCAAACACGTGTTATTGTAAGGACAACATATGTTTTTGTACAAACAAACATGTATTGTAAAAACAAATAAGTTATTATATGAAAAAATACTTATTTTTATACAAAATAAATAAATATTTATGGAAAAACAATATTTATCTTATAACAACACACATTTTGCTCTTACATCGTATAAGAAAATACTACTCTCTCCGTCCCTCTATAAGTTGTTCGTTGCTTTTGTGCACACAAATTAAGGTAAAAATGAAAAAGTACAAGTCATGTGATGGAAAAAGTAAAAAAACATAAGTGATGTGATGGAAAAAGTGAAAAAGTATAAGTGATATGATGGAGAAAAGTAAAAAAGTAATTAAAATAATAAAAAAAAGTGAATAGTAGTTTCCAAAAAAAGGTAAAAACACAATTAGCAATTTATAGTGGGACGGACGAAAATGACAACATTAGTAACTTATAGTAGGACGGTGGGAGTAATTTCTAATAAATAAATATATGTAAAAAAACAATATTTAAGCTGATAGTAACACAAATTTTACCTTATAGTAATCAATTGTCACACTTACGAAATTGACCCAATAATCAAAATAGCTCGTTAATACCACCCATTAGCGATCGATTTGTAGGCTATTGTTAAATTCGGTCACTAAAACACTATATTTTTTATATAGTGTATATATAGATAAAAATGAGTTAATCTAAATTTTAATGGAGAGAATAATATTCCATCGGTCCCAAGAAAAAATTATTTTCTTTTCTTATATGGATGTCCCAACTCTTTTTTCACGCCTCAAAAAAGGAAACAACTCACACTCACAAAAGTTAATAAAATACACTTTTTATATTTTATTATTTAATTTTATATTTACATAGTTTATTTTTTCTTAATATGTGTGGAAGTCCATCTATGAAGAAAATGTTGGGAGGAAGAGAGTATAATATTTATTGTAAAGAATCTACGAAATTTTTAATGTAAAGTGAATTCAACAAGTAGTACTCTTGAGAAAGATTTTTGTCTTAAAAAGTTAAATTGGGAGGAAATTAAAATGACCAATTTGTTTACGTACGTCAGCGTGTTACCAAGTCTACTAATTAAATATATGTCGTATCGACACTCTTACCCATTGGATTTACAATTTGTTCACTGTTGACTAAATCTTAATCCCTATCCAACTCTTTTAAGACTCTCTCTCTCTCTCTCTCTCTCTCTCTCATGCAAGTAGTAGTAGTACTGTGTAAAAAAGGTTAATGGTAGAAGTAGTATGCCGAGTGTCACGCTGATCATTGAGACAATGATGGCCCTCTGACATACGATTGTATTGTCCAACACCTCTCACAAACACTGCTCTGGACACTTGCAAACCTACCTAACCACACCCCCAGCCCAACCACCAAAAAAAACAAATCTTGTGTTACCAACAAAATGCTGTTTTATTTTTTCACCCACATCTTTGATAAATACTTACTATAACTGCTTATCTTATTATAAATTTATTTACATAATAGAGTATTAATTTTGTGTGATGGGGACAAGGAAAGAATATAATTCACCGGTAGAGTGTCCCCTTTAAGCGGTGGAAAAATCATCAGTTCGAGTCTGATTAACAGTGTGCAAAAAATATACACATATTAATGTATGTCACTATTATGTTCGATTCTTTCTTTTATATATGTGCACAATTAAATATATAAATAATCTTGAAAAGGATAATTTTTTTTAAAAAGTTATAAGTTGATTAAATAATTTAATTTTGAGAGAAATAATATACTCCCTCCGTCTCAGAGGTATTTACACTCCTAGGATGGCACACGGTTTAAGAAAAATATATTTTTTAAATAAAATAGTAGTATATGGGTAAATGTGTGGAAAGTTTTGTGAATGTGCACGTAAATCGATATTTCTCTTTTAAGCAGTGTGTAAATTAATTTGGGATAATTCAAAATTGAAATTGTGCAAATTGGTTAGGAAAGGGTGAGAATTATTTATGAGTAGGAGGAGCACATTGCAATATCCATTAGTTAAGAAAAATAAATAGAAATAGTGGATGAGAAATTAAAGCAAGTTGTAAGGCTGCATTGAATGTTAGAGACTCGCATCACACGATTCCAAAGCACGCCTTACGGTGAAAATGACGTCATAGCTCTGACACCACTGACCCCATTTCTTCTTCTTCTCTCATTTATTTATTTTATACTCAGATTGCACAAGAGAAAGAGAGAGAGAGATTATTCAGAAGAAATTAATTTCAGGTTTTATGCCTTTAATGTTTCTTATTTAATTATTAATGATATAGTACTATTATCATTGTACGTGAAATTTTTTTCATATTACTATCCCTCAAATTTTAAATTTTTTGGTGCTTTAAATATTGGTTTAAAAAAATCATTATATTTACAAATTGATTCATAAAAATTTGTACGGAAGTGCTTTTTTTGTTTGCACGAAAGTGTTTTTTTGTTGCACATAAACCATTTTATAATTTGTGCGAATTTGTTGAATCAATTTATACTTTTCTCTAAATTTTTTTAATTTCATTTTTAATTTAAAGTTTATTTTTCTAAGGAACGCTTGTTATAAATTTAAAATGGTAATATTAATTAGTATTTTTTTTAATATATTTTTATAATTTTATTTATATATAATAAATAATATCAAACACTGGAATGCGAATGAAATCTTATTAATTTTCATTCATTCTCATTACCCAACCAAGCTGCACTAAATAGTCTAAAAAAATTATTAATTGATATTAATACTATTCTATTTTTATTTTTTTTTGCCCCAACACTATTTATCCTTTTACAATAATTTCTCATAATATATTCAACAAAATTAATTAGTAAATTTAAAATGCAAAGAGAATTCGAAAATCTTTTGAAGTAAAACTTGATGATGGATCTTTTCATGACTAATTTGAATTTTCGTGGTGATGGTGCAATTAATTAATCTTGTCGAACTTCGTTTTTTGATGTTAAAAGTTAGAGAGATGAATATGGATGTGGATGCAGATTTTATATATAATAATTAAATAAAATATAAATGAAATTAAGAAAGCTGCGATCGATTCTTCCAATTCCAAAATTGCAAGAAAGAAAGAATTGGCACACCTGATCTGACCTCCTCTCTTTCCTTCCACTCAATCCCCCTCTTCTGACATCTTTTAATTTCTCTCTTCTTCTACTACTACTACTTCTCTCTCTCTCTTTAATTTTCTTGCAATTTTAATTTTCACTTTACTCAAATTTGAGACTTATAGCATTTAATTTTGTACCTTCAGGTTAAAAAATTTTATGCATGCATTGCATGGTATTCGATCGGACACTATTTATTAGTTGGACGTATTTTGATTCAGATTTAAACACACACTACTTTAATGTTGTTGATTTGAGGAAGACACGGGTATGAAAATAAAAGTGATAGTTACTTCTAATAAAAATATTATTATATTTTTTAAAAATTAATTATAAATTTATGAGAATATGCACATATAACTAATTTATAATTAATGTCAATTTTGTTAATTATTTTGTAATTTTCTCAGCAACAGACAACAAACAAATTAATGGACTTTAACTTTCAGGACATTAGTTATTCGTTCTCCTAGAGGTAATGGAACTCGGGTCACTCAATCAAGTGAGGAGCCCAATGGACCAGGTGAGCTATATAATCCACCTGGTTTTTTTACCGATTTTTAATTTCTAATTATCATGCGTAGGAGGGTTTCTTTGGGTAGGAGCAAATGGTGAAATAGGATTTATGTATACACAAATTAATGTTTTAGTGAGTAAAATTAATGTATATTAAAACGCATAATGTGTGTGGAATAAAATTTAAAATGTACGTACTTAAAGTAAGAGTTTTATAGAGCCGTGCGGTTAGGCTCAGCCCTTAAAAAATTTATGCCCATTATTTTCACCCATGAGTTCCAAACTATGGAAATAGTCTACCATCTTTGAACGTCAAATGTTTGTTTTGAATACTGATTCTGTTCACACTACAATTTATGTTGTCAGTTCTCATATTTTTGTCAAATTATACGTGTATCTACACTTAAATTATCTGAGTTAAATTGTGTCAGATTTTAAATCACTTATATCAACGATTTAAAAATATTCTCAATCTTTTTTTCTTTTTTTTAAATATGTGTACAGTACTCCTTCGTTCCAAAATAATTTTTACACTTTTTTATTTTGGAATGTCTCAACTCTTTTTTCACAAATCTTAAAAAAAAAGAATCTACACTCACAAAAATTAATAAAACATATTTTTAAATTTTATTATTTAATTTTACATTCATATATTTACTTTTTCTGAAAATGTGTATCCGGTTTCAATCCGAATCCCCTGTTTCACCTTTTTGTTTCATCTACTGTTTCATTCTTAAGATTAATGACAAGTGTACAATTAATCAATGCCAAATCATTTATATAAATAAAATTCCTAAAAAATTCTATAACATATATATATATATATACATACCAAAATTAGGATAAAATATTTTTAAAAAAAATAATCTTATTATAATTTATAAATTAACAAAAAATATGATTCTTAAATTTAATAATCTTTTTAATTAAATTAAGATTTAAATTTTAAATTAATAAATACTCCCTCTGTCCCAAGATAAACTTCACACTTTCCTTATATGGACGTCCCAACTCTTTCTTCACACCCCAAAAAAGGAATCAACTCACACTCACAAAAGTCAATAAAGTACATTTTTTTATATTTTATTATTTAACTTCACACTCACATACTTCACTTTTTCTTAATATGCGTGAAACTCTACCTATGAAGAAAATGTTGGGACGGAGGGAGTATATTATTTTAGCAGGTAAATTTATTTTTCAGTAGTTTTGAGCAAAGAGGGTATTTCCTATTCGGTGAAAGAGAGGATGCATGCTTATATAATTATGTAAAATTATAAATAATAAAATTTAAAAAATATTTTTCTTAATATATTAATTTCTTCCATTATAGGATATTTTGTCCACTCTCCAAAGAAATAATTTCACATTTTGAAATACACTTCAAAATATTCCTTATATACACGTACCTGATTGTAATTATATTTTTAATTTAATAACAATTTAAATTTCTTTTAATAAAATATAACGGGACAATATACTCTTATTGCTACATCTCTTATTATTAATATACACATTTTTAATTAAAATCTGTCCTATTCTACATTGACACTAAATTTAAATTTCAACGGGTATATATATTGCATTAAAATTTTAGGCATTGGATTTGGGGTAATCTTTTCGCTTGCGTAATGCATATATAGTTTTGATTCATGGGTTAGGGTGGATTAAACCCCTAATTTTAAATAGAATTGTGTTCGGTTTCTTTTATTTGAGTTCAGGATTAAATTCATGCATGATGTTAGAATTCAACTTAATCCTACAAGAAATAGATAGCTTGATCTCAATTGTTACATCGGATTAAATTTAATAATACAATCATAAATATCAAACACATATTATTTTAAAAGTATGATTGCAATCAATACAATCTATTAAAATTCTATCATATCTAGGAAACCAAACATCCACGTAGTATAGAGATCTGAACATACATCTACATTTTTAATTAATAATTAATTAATTAATTAATTAATACCATTATTGTTATTTAGAGGTAAACATCAAAACCAGAACTTGCATGCATGCCATTTTGCCATGCATGTATTCTTCAGACGACAAATCCTTATTGTCTCTATTTCTTGTCAATTCTTTTTTATTTTATTTTTGCCTTCATCTTAACCTCCAAATTTTAATCTTTATGGGACTAGCTCTTTTTTTGTCCTTTCCTTTTTCTTCTTCTTCTACTATATATATATATAAGCACACAATTATGTGGGTCCGTACTAGTCAAAATAATATATATGCATGCTTCCAATGTACTTGAATTCACATGATTTTTTTTTCAAAGTATATATAATTGTTTTTTATTTGGAAATAAAAATCAAGAATTACAAAGAGTAACACATAGAAATGTATTTAGGGTGAATTTAAAATTTCTCTACTATATATATAGAAGTTTTCCTTATTAATGTCTCAAATTCAAATAATTTTGATTTTTTTTTTTTAATCTCAATTCTAGATCCTTTCCTTTGTGACAATTTGCATATGTAGTTAATAGTAACATTAATTGGGAAGAGAGAGAGGTATATTGAGTGGTCATGGTCAATTAAAATGGAGAGGAAGCTAGCGGTCAATATCTTACGGAAGTTTCCTGCAGTGCATCATGCCACATATATATATATATATATATATTGCAGCTCCAAAAGGAATATTGCAGCTGAGAAGAAGGGTAGCTATAGAATTTTAAATACCCCCACCTATACATACAGAGTGTCCGAATCTATGATTTTTGGGTCCACATTATTCACCTGTTTAAGTTCAGTGGTAAGTAGCTTTACCATCTGCAAATTATTGACAAACGAATTGGAGGACTTCTGTTTTATATGTTACCACCTTTATAACACCCTCTCTCTCCATTTATATAAACCCTTTTTTTTTAAATTAAATATTTAATGCTTTGGATTTTTCAGTGATACATATGTTATACGAGACTGTTTCTTGTGCATCAGTTTGAATCATACAATTTTGATATATGGGTTATAGATAAAAACTAATATGATTTGATCGAGATATGTATATATTAGATGAAACGTGCAGATTAATATATATAACAAAAAATATGGTGGTGTTATATGGTTAATTCAAGACTTCAATGTGTAGGTTTTCAAACTTTAACTAGAGCATATGATTAATTTGAACTGCAAAATACTTTTGCCACATTAATTTGAATGTAATATTAGAAAAAAGAAGAAATTAAAAACTAAACAAAGAGCTTCTCAGATTATTATAGCCGTAGCATGTGGTCTTATTTTCGATTTTGAGTTTTAATTCATCTGTGGATATTAAATTGTTTAAGTTATAATTATGCTACACATTATTTAAACTGCTTATATAAAAAAAAATTAAGATCGCTATAAACGCCAACGTCATTGGTTAATGGGCTTATATTGGACCATTCAAATACAAAATGAAGAAAGCCCAAATATGATCCCAATCTGAAAGAGTAATAAGGGCCAGCTTATATGCACCACTTTTGTATGTAGAACGCACCCACCATGAAATACCAACTTTAACCTTTCTCTCTCTCTCCCCAATCTTATTTGGGGAAGAAAAAAAATGCCCATAATTCTAAAAATATTTTCTTTAAATTTAAGAGTGGCGCATATGTTTACAAAGAGAGAGCGATGAGGATTAATTGATTATTTCACATGTGCTTAAAAATATTAAATTTGCAGAATATGCTCTACCAATATAAGTGGGTGCATATAACCAAAGCAAAGTAATAATTCTCAGTATGGCCCAATTTAAGTAATAATTCTTCGTGTGGCCCAATTTATTTCCATCTAATACTGCCAGGCGGCCTGTACTGTAGAAAAAATGGGCTATTCTCATTGTAAGTTGTAACAATGTGCACATGTTTAAGTGAATTTTTATGGTATAAATCAGAGAAATAACGATAATTAATCGTATAATCATATTTAAATTTATTCAGATAATAATGAATAATTATTCATCATTTCTGGACAGAAGCGAACTTGTTAGTTGGCTCAATTGCAAAAAAAAAAAAAAGAGTGTGTGAGAGAGAGAGTAAATTTATGCTTTTATTTACCAAGATAAAAATATTTAGATTATATTGCAATTTGCGATTTTATTTAATTTTATCTGCAATTAAGTATGTTCAATTTTACTTTGTTATTTTATTTTCGGATTAGTCTTGTATGCACCATTTACACGGTGCAACTCAGGTTCATTTTTTAAAAGTTAAACAAAATACTACTGAAAAGTTAAACATATATGTTATTACTGAAAAGTTAAATTGTGAAAGATACACTTTTCAGTAATAACATGTGTAACTTTTCAGTAGTATTTTGTTTAAGTTTTAAAAAATAAAATTGAGTTGCACCGTGTAACTGGTGCACAAGAGACTTACACTTTATTTTATGTTGTACTCCCTCCGTCCACGAAATTTATGCTCACATTTTTGCACGTGGTTTAATGCAATATGTCGGAAGGTATTATGGGATATTGTGAGGTCCGTTTTGAGTAAAGAAAATATTTATGGAAAGTACATATGATATACTTTTCATAAATATTCTCTTTATTCAAAACGGACCTCACAATATCCCGTAATACCCTCCGACATATTGCATTAAACCACGTGCAAAAATGTGAGCATAAATTTCGTGGACGGAGGTAGTATTATTTATTTCTATAAAACAATTTTTTAAAGATGAATAGAGAATCTAAACTCTATGTTTTATTTTATTTCCCTTTCTACAATCGGCATTTGATTCTATTAACTGTGCATGCATAGTGATCATACTACTATTTTAATTAACGATGGATATGCTACAAATATAATAATTTCCTAATTTAAACAATAATATCAAAAGTAAAAGAATATGATGACCAGAAGAGAAGAGGATCTTTTCTCATATTCATAAGCTACTTGATGCAAGGGTACATCTAAGAACTTTATTATGCTTTTCCCCATCATTTCTTAATGATGCTATATTATTTATAACCCCGGATTAATTCATCTAATTGTAAGAGTTTCACACTTAAAAATATTTATGGGGTGTAATCAAATTTTTAGATACTGGTCCTCACCCTCGTTAGTGAACAGTGGATTATGAATTTTCTGAACTAATCGTCAATCAGTGTTTGAATTTAATACCAAATATTAAAAAAAACAAGTGGGGATTTACATATTGATTTAAAAATTACTATATTTATAAATTGGTTCGCAATATTTGCAAACAAGTGTAAAAAAAATTATGCACGAATTTATTTTTTCTGCATAGAACCAATTTATAATTAATGTCAATTTTGTAAACTTTTTTATAATTTTCCCAAAAGATAATAAGATTTTCATTTATCCTGGGCCCAATATTTTGAGCAACTTCGATTAATTATTGTGAAGCATATGATTTGTAGACTATTGTTTCAGCGATAATAAGAATTTTTCGTTGCGACATTATTATAATGAGTCATTTTCTGATATAAAAAAAATAAAATAAAACGTATTTTATTTTACTAAATGATAAAAAGTTTATGATATAAATAATGACGCAATTGTCAATAAACTTCAAATTGACCAACATTGTTACTTGAATGATAAGTCATTCACAAATATAAAGTCAACTGATAATCTGATGTTCGTGTTTTAATTAGTATTCAAATGGACCATACAAATACTAAGAAATTGAGTTATTGACCCAAATAAAAATTGATTATATTATAGATATGGTTTCACAAGTGAATTTGTCGAAAGTGGTGCATCAAACCCATTATTGTCATGCGTCATGATTGTCACTATCATAAAACAAATACTATTATTGTTATTACTGTCATACATTAGAATCATATCATGCACTATTATTATCACTATCATGTCTTATGACTGTATATGTTATGCAATAAAAAAATATCACTATCGTCATGTCTATCACTTTCATGCATTAGATTTATCACTATCATACATTATGACTATCACTATCATGCATAAAGACTATAGTTATCATGACTATTATGCATTCTGAATATCATTGTCATGCACTAACACTATCATTTTCATGTCTTATTAATATTATTGTCATTCAATAAAAAAATCTACTGCCAATTTCTTCAACTCGCTCAGCTTTGGCTGTAAAAAAATTTAAGTGTAATTTATTTTTCTAATTATAAGTCAATCTAATATTTAAAATGAAATTATATTGAATTTGTGTTCACTATGAACCCAAATACACAAGAAAACTACTCAACATGCTTATATTCAAACTCTACCTCACGTTGACTAATGTAACAACCATTTTTTTTACAAATGTATATAGATAGAAAGTTCTCACTATTTTACAAGTTATTTCAAAATGCATTATACCATTCATTCTTTTCTAAATTTGGGAAGTGTCATCGAATAATTATTAGGATTGAGTTGTAATATTAAAGTATTAATTTAGGCTTATCTTAAAGTGATTCGTAAAATACTCAATTTTAAACATGGATGTAAATGGCGGTCGCCGAGACCGCCTAGGCAGCTTGAAGGTCCTCGGCTGCAGACTCCAAGATCAAATCGTCAAGAAAAATCCGCCAACAGATTTAGCACCGCCGAGACCGCCTAGGCAGCAACCGAAACCATCTTGGCACCGCTTAGTTGACTATTACTCTTCTTTTTTAAATTTTTATTTCAACTTAAAAATTAGAACTAAAATTAAAAATTAAAAACTAATTTACTAAATTACTAAAAAAATAAAAGTTTAATTGAACTACTTCATAATTTATTCGTTTTATGTTATATTATGATAGTTTTTAATATCTTGTTGAATTTTTATATTTTTTGATAGTTATTAATTATATTTTAAATTTATAATTTATCTATAATGTATACTTTAATTAATATATATTTAGAAAAAAAATTAATATTAATAAAAATAAAAAATAAAATAGAAATACCTAGGTACCGCCAAGACGACGCCTAGGTACTGCCTAGGCGGTCTTGGCACTTGGCGGTACTCGACCGCCCGCCAAGCGCCATTTGCATTCCTGATTTTAAAACACGGTTCAAATATATCACAAAACAGTACTATGACCATTTAGTATTAATTGACAATATACAATATATTTAAACAACACTTTAAATATTCTATACATAACTCCTGATGACTCTACAAATAATTGAAAAAACACAAATTAATTCAATTCTCTACTTAAAAGAAAAATAATATAATATTATTAATAATGATATTCTAAATATGGACTAAGACGGTCACATATCTTCGGGAGATTTTTCGAGATTTTCGAATGTTCTTTTAGAGACGAACTTATGAGGAGCAGGATGGTGGTAGCCCTCTTGAAATTTAAAATTTATTTATTATACATGTAAATTTTTTTATTTTATTTTATTTTTTACTTATACTTTAAATTCATGAGGTGTTGTCATCTCACTGCCCTACTTAAATTATAAAATTTAGCAATTTTAATTTTACACTCTATAAGACATAGTTCTTAATATGTCATAGTTTATTTGATAGATAACTAATATTTCTGAGGAAGTCTCCCGTGCACCAGTTACACGGTGCAACTCTAGTTTATTTTTAAAAAGTTAAACAATATATAATTGAAAAGTTAAACAGTTAATTACTGAAAAATATATCTTTCATAGTTTAACTGTTTCAGTAAGAAACTGTTTAACTTTTCAGTTATAAACTGTTTAACTTTTTAAAAATAAATTTGAGTTGCACCGTGAAACTGGTGCATACAAGACTAATCCAATATCTCTAATAAATTGGAGTAACTAATTCCGGCCCGCTAATCTTAATCCATTTTGATATAGCTCTAATAAGAAACTAAGTATAATTACTCTTTGGAGGTACTTGGTTTTTTTAGATAGGATAGATTGAGTAGGATAGAATTTCAATGGATTGTATTGATTGTAATCCTAATTTTAAAATAGTATGTGTTTGATATTTATGATTGTTTTCTTAAAATTAATCCGATGTAATAGTTGGGATCAAGTTGTCCCTTTTTTGTAGGATTATGTTGAATTCAAATATTAGGTCAGGATTTAACCCTGAGCTTAAATTTTAGAAACCAAACACAATTTTATTTAGAATCACAGACTTAATCCACCCTTATACATGAAACAAAACAACCCTTACCGCAAACGAAATTGGCTAAAAGAAAATTTTTCTTAACGCCAATAAAAAAGTGTTAATAACTTACAAAAGAATAATTTTAAAAAAAAATTGTTAGACTGAATCATGACACGAGATAGACAAAAAATAATAATAATAAATTGATAAGATTATAAATAATGTGACCATACTTTGAAAAAAACGATGGTGATTTTTTAACAAAAAAATATATTTTTTGAAAAATTCGATGATAGGTTTTAGTAATATATATTTTTTAAAAGTGATAATCATTTTTAACAAAATTATTACCAATTTTCATTAAAATTTTATTATTTTTATAAAATAATAATTTTTTTATTAATAAATGATATACTCCCTCCGTCTTTCTATAAGTTGCTTATGTTGCTATTTTCGTCCGTCTTTCTATAAGTTGCTCATTGCTTTTTTACCTTTTTTGGAAACTACTATTCACTTCTTTATTATTATTTTCAATACTTTTTACACTATTTTTATTACTTTTTCACTTTTCTCCATCACATCACTCATACTTTTTTACTTTTTCTATCACATCACTTATACTTTTTCACTTTTACCTTAATTCGTGTGCCCAAAAGCAACGAGCAACTTATAGAAATACGGAAGGAGTATTTTCTATTGGTTACATAATTTGTAAAATATAATATCATAAAAATAAAGTTTATCTAAATATTATGACACAATTCAACAACGACGTTCCTAATTAATACTAACAGTTAATTTGTCACTCGCATCTCATTGATTAGATCCAATAATATTTATAGCATATTTCTATTAAGGTGGAATGCATTAATACTGTGTAATGTAATAACTCATCCAATACTAAAATAAAAAAAAAGGGTTTTTTATTCATAAACTGTAATTTATTAATATAAATTTAACGGCAAAATTTTGTATGAAAATAGTTCATGATAAATTTATCATGAACCAGTTTTAAAATATCAAACATTTAACTAGATATATCAAAAATCTAATCGCCTGTATAAAAAATTGATGTCAATTAAATTTATATATTGATTTCAGCCTTTAATACACTTGATCAAATATTTAATTTTTTAAAATAATTTAATGATAATTTTACCATGAACTATTTTCACACTATACCTATTCAAATTTAATAACTACAATGATAAAATTCATATATCAAATTTCGACAATTAAATCGTCACACTACCTGCCAATTGGTCACCAGTTAACTCGAATAATTAATTAATTAATTATATTATAAAAAGCTTTTTTTTTTTTTTTAAAGAACAGCATGTATTAGTATTATCTCATAATTTCAATGATGATATTCACAATCAAAATTTGACATTTCAGTAGTCTTATCATCTATCATTGGCTCATTGGTTAGATCTTATAAATAATTACCACACCAATCATTTTATTAATAATTATTTAAATTTAGGATTTCATTATTTGAATGGCTGATACAATTGGTTAAATTATTATTTTTTTCTTAAAAACATGCATAGCTAATAAAATTACAGATTAAGAAACTTTTAACATTTATATATATGATTCAATCATAATTCCTGTTTATACTCTGTAAATATAAAAAAAGAATGATATTAAATGTTTGACTATAGTCAGAGTTTTATCGACATTGACAACAAATATTGCTATTAAGATAGATGACGCTTTGTTTAAAAGCTTTTTAATGGAATGAAATTGGAAATAAATAATAATAATTATTATAATTATAATTAATGAAAACATAGATATACACTAATAATAGATTATCTTTTAAATAATACTCCCTTGGTCCGGGTCTTTTTTCCAAAAGATTTGGGCACACAGATTAATAAAAAGTAGAGTATGTGAGTATGAAGTTAATTAATAAAATATAAATATAGTACTTTTATTGACTTTTGTGACTGCAAATTATTTTTTTTATAAGGTAGAAAAAAAGAGTTGAAACATCCAAATTTTTTTGGAAAAAAGAGTTGGGACAGAGGGAGTATAATTATTAACTCAGGCCTCATTTGGTTCGTTAGATAAGTTAAGATAAATCAAATTATCTTATCTAACTTGATATTTGGTTTAATCGACAAAAGCTCAAGATTAATTAAAAGCCCAAAACTAAAATTCAATTATCTTATGAATGTAAGATAATATTATCTTAGAGAAGAGGTATGATAATAATCCATTGTGTTTATCTTTACTAAAATACTTCTCTTATATTGGAAATGAGAATCATAATTTACTTTATTTTTTTATGATATAGAGAACAAAATTGTCAACTGTATATTTTTTATTATTAATCTTGCAATCTAAACATTTAAAATGAAATTATCTTACATTAATAATTATCTTAATTTATCAATCAAAATATACTATTTAACTCACAAATAACAATATCTAGATTATAATTTTGCCTAATCAATTTTAATTATTTTTCTTATCCATTGAACAAAATGAGCCCTCATTTGATTACTCTTTTCACATCTTATAATCATTATTTTCAATATAACAACCATCAACTTTTTTTTATTAAATTTTTTTAAATTACAATATACCATTATAAAAATAAATACTCAAAATCAATTAATAAAATATAAAAAGTGTACTTTATTGTGTTATGTGAGTGTAAATTATTTCCTTTTTAAGATAGAAATTGTGGAAAAAAGAATTGACACGGAGGAAGTATTATTTAATATATCTAAAAAGAAAAAAAATTCATCCAATTATTATTGAAAAAATTAAAACAAAAACCTAACCAGCATTTACATTTATACTCGTTACGCCAAAACCTAATTAATAAATTATTACACATAAAATTCAGAAGACAAAAAAACATATGTTGTCTAGAATTGACGAAAAAAGACGAGGGTGAAAACGTCATTTTAGCTCTTACATCCTCCCTAGCTGATCGAGGTCAAGGCTAAGGGAGAAATTAGATAATCTTAATTCGTAGGACCCAATAATAAATACACCAAAATATAAGGTCCTCCGTCGAAAGGCTCTTCAAAAAGCAGGAGAGTGGTCAATTGACATTTGAATCCCCACTCATTCTCTAAACTTGGCAGCTCCCGGGGGCTGTTTTAGGTATTTCACCCCTGTTTCTTCGAAGCAAAGGTCCAAACAGCAAATTTGACCAACTGGTAGGGACCTGAGAGCAAATTTAGTTCCAAGAGGCATTATGATATCTGCAACAGCCTCTTCAATCCACCAAGAAAGCTAATCAGAAAAAAAAAAAAGGGGATTTTCTTAGTTTTCTGCAAAACAAACAGCTACTGATACCTCCTCTAGCAAAAAAAAATAGAGGGAAAAAGAATAAAAAGATAGTAATGAAATAAAGAAAAAGACCGAGGCCATAGAAAAAGAGAAATGGAACACTGTAAGGGTTATTGAGTTTATGGGGTTTGGGTAATCTGTGTTTATCTTTTCTCTAGCGCATAGTATGTGTATGTATATGTTAGTATTGGGTGATGTATTCCGTATTGTTCGCCATAAGTTCACATCTTTGTATGCTTTCAAGATTTCTTGGTGGTTGTTTCCCTTGCTCTATTTGTGGGGTGCATTAGATTTTTGTTTTTGTTGTTGTGTGAGTTCTGCATAGCTGTTCTGTTTCCTTGAATTTCTTGTTTTGTATTTGTGGGTTTGATTCATTAAATGTGTTTCAGAGGCAAAAGGGGGAGGTATACACACAGAAAGATTGTATCTCGAGGATCTGACATTTGTATTCTGCGCTATTCGACTGCAAAAATGTCTCAAACAAACTGGGAAGCTGACAAAATGTAAGCAACTCTGTTCTATTTTACAACAATTTTTTCTCCCCCACCCCACCACCCCCAAAAATTTATCATGTTTTGTTGTGTGTTGTTAGTTTAGATTCCTATTTCTTGGTCATTATTTTTGTGGGTTTGCATTAGATTTTCGATTTCCGGATGTTTCTGGGTCGTTCGGTTCTTGCAAATTTATTGCCCTTCCTTGAAATACAGTCTATCCAAACGCGCGCCCCTCTAGGGGTTTCTTTGTGGGGGGGGGGGGGGGTTGTGTGTGGCGGTGTGAGTTTTTTTCTCGCCAACAGTTTCTGGTTTGTGAGAAGAATAGGTCTTCTTGTTAGAATGAAGATAATTTTTCTAGAATTTTCTTTCTCGTTTATGGTTAATGACAACTTTCTAATGATTGATAAACATGCAAACTTCTAGCTTGCCTTCTGGACGGTGTTCTTGAGTTATCTCTATTAATTAATGATTTCGACTTAACATCAATATATTTCCCAAGTGTTCTTGAGTTATCTCTATTAATTAATGATTTCCACTTAACATCAATATATTTCCCAAGATTTCGAAGAAGGTTCAGATACTCATGTTGTTATTTCGACTTGCTATTTTTAGGTTGGACGTGTATATACACGATTATTTAGTGAAGCGAGATTTGAAGGCCACGGCTCAGGCATTCCAAGCTGAAGGAAAAGTATCTTCAGATCCTGTTGGTGTGTATACAGAATGCTGAACACATGCACGACGAGTTCCCTTTGCATTAAAATTCTAATCTCTTCTCTACGTGTGTTTCAGCTATCGATGCTCCTGGTGGTTTTCTCTTCGAATGGTGGTCAGTGTTTTGGGATATTTTTATTGCCAGGACAAATGAGAAGCACTCTGAAGTTGCTGCATCATACATCGAGGTTTGCGACATATCTTGAATTAAGTCCTGAAATCTCCACCTTACCTGTTTAAGTTTTGTACATGTATTCGGCTGACACCTGTCTCAAGAATCTATCAATTGTGTGTGTCGGTTTTCGAGGAGTATCCCAAAACAGTGTAGTTATGATTAACACTCTTGTACGCCAGTTGTGAGGTGCAACTGTAAACAAATAATATTTTTCAATGAAAACAATCAATACTTATCAGTGAAAACAATTAACACTAACAAACTAATGCCTTTTTGTTAAACAACTAGTACTCCTTCCTATTCTTTTGGTAATGATGTCCTGTTTTTTCTCCTATTAAGCATTAACATTTTAATTGTCGTTCTAGCATTTTATTTGCTGTCCTCTTCCGTACATACTAATGTCTCCTCTCTCATAAACACTTTTTGATTTTTCGTCATTTAATAAAGCTAATTTGGGTATAGTTTGTTTTATTAATATTTGCTCAAAACGCACTAAACGACAAACGATAAAAATGGGAGGGAGTACCACTATAAATGCGATATAAATATTTTTATTAATATTTGTGCAAAATGCACTAAACGACATATGATACGAATGGGAGGGACCAGGGAGTACATTTAACAGTACACTTTAATTAATTACGCGATGAACGTGGTGTATACAAGTTTTTGTCGTGTAGTATTTATTTGGTTTCTTTTTTTGTTCTGCACAAATTGGTTCGCTGATTTGTAGTTCGGAAACTTGGCTTTTAGTTAAGTAAGCACACCTATGTTTAAGCACCATTATTGACAATGTTGTTGACAATTTTTTTCGAGTAAAGCAGACTCAGTTCATGAAGGCAAGGGAGCAACAACAGCAACAACCACCACAGTCACAGCAGCAACAACAGCAACAACATCAGCACCTGCAGATGCAACAGATGTTATTGCAGAGGCAAGCTCAGCAGCAACAGCAGCAGCAGCAGCAGCAACAGCAGCAGCAGCAACAGCAGCAGCAGCAGCAGCAACAGCAGCAGCAGCAGCAGCAGCAACAGCAACAGCAACAGCAGCAGCAGCAGCAGCAACAAGCGCATCAGCAGCAGCAACGGCGTGATGGTGGCCACCTTCTGAATGGCACAGCTAATGGGATTGGAAATGATCCTCTTATGAGGCAAAATCCTGGTACTGCAAATGCTATGGCAACGAAGATGTATGAAGAGAAATTAAAGATCCCTGTCCAGAGGGATTCCTTGGACGATGCAGCTTTGAAGGTACTTTATATGTTCCAAATCCAGGCTATCAAACACTTGGCAACTTCTATTTGGGTGTCTTTAACTTTTTTTTTTTTTTTTTACTTTCAGCAAAGATTTGGGGATAATGTAGGCCAGCTTTTAGATCAAAATCATGCTTCAATCTTGAAATCAGCTGCAGCAGCTGGCCAGCCATCTGGGTATGATAAATAAGATATTTAATGTTATTGTGCTTTGTCTTTTCTATTGCAGAACAATCCTTTACCCTTTATGTGAGTGTATATGCATATGAGATACTGATACATGTGCCTTGAGTTCTTATGATTGAAAGTTTTTAGCCTTCAGTTTAATTATTTACTAATCTGGTTTATACCATTTCTCTAGTCTTAAAATGATCAAATGTTTATGAGATCTTATCCATGTTCTGACCAGAAACTGAAATCCATTTTCAGGCAAATGCATCATGGTAATGCTGGTGGAGTATCTCCCCAGGTTCAAGCACGAAGCCAGCAATTTCCTGGGTCTACGCCAGTCAGTATATCTGTTATTTCTCTCTTAAGACAAGATAAATGTTAGCTAATTGTTTCTGTGCTCATGTTATTCTCATATGTGCACGTTCAGGATATTAAGACTGAAATGAATCCCATCTTGAATCCAAGAGCTGCCGGCCATGAAGGATCACTAATTGGAATCCCTGGTATGCCCCTAACTCTCCTCTGGCTTCAAGTAATGTTTGTTTTAGTTGAACATATAGATGCACTAATCATAGTAGTAAAGAAATAAATTTCTATTAACAGATCTTAATGAGGACATGCGAAAAGGTGATATCATGTTGCATAATAAGAATTGTAATAATATTGCGCCTTTTGTGTCTTCTTTAGATGTTTCCATGTATATGTTGTAGTTAACACCATTCTCCTTTGTTTTAGGGTCAAATCAAGGTGGTAACAATCTGACTTTGAAAGGATGGCCTTTGACAGTAAGTACTGAGGTTTATAAATATCTTTGAATCCATAATTGTTATTTCTAGGCCTAAACTTGATATTTGATATGCATCACATTTTCCTATGCATATTTGAGAACCTCTTCCTTAAAAAAGGACAACACAAACCCAATGTTTACACGTTTTATTTTGTTTATTTATTTTTTGGGTGCTGGAATGTGGAAGATTTTTGCCTTTTTTGCTTGTTGATGTTTTCACAAAATTTCTTTCCTTATTTTGGCTCATATGATCTATGCTTATGCTGTTTATGATAGGGTTTCGATCAGCTCCGTTCTGGGCTTCTTCAGCAGCCAAAGTCATTTATGCAGGGTCCTCAGCCATTTCATCAACTACAGATGCTAACACCTCAGCACCATCAGCAGCTTATGATTGCCCAGCAGAGTTTGACATCCCCATCTGCCAGCGATGTAGAGAGCAGAAGACTGAGAATGCTTTTCAATAATCGAAGTTTGTCTATGGGGAAAGATGGGCTCTCTAATTCAGTTGGTGATGTAGTCCCTAATATTGGGTCCCCCTTGCAAGGTGGTTGTGCGGGTATGCCTCGTCCTGATCCCGAGATGCTGATGAAGGTGCTTTTTTATTCTTTAATATAAGTTTTGAATGTTTATTCTCAATTGTTCATTTTGTGACGCTGACACCATTTGGTTTCTTTTTGCTTGTGTAGTTGAAATTTGCCCAAATGCAGCAGCAACAAAACAATAATCAAACACCACAGCAGCAGCTTTCACAACAGGCTCTCTCTGGTCAGCAACCTCAGAGTTCAAATCACAATTTGCAGCAAGATAAAATTATGGGTCCTGGCAGTGTAACTGGTGATGGAAGCATGTCAAATTCCTTTCGAGGAAATGAGCAGGTCTACCCTTTTACGTCTTCTAAGTTTTTCTTAACATAGAATTTTGTTTGTTTATGAATGTATTTAACATGAACATACGGCTTTTATGTTGCTAACACGGTCTTTCACACATTTCAAGGTTTCAAAAAACCAGCCTGGAAGAAAGAGAAAGCAACCTGCATCCTCTGGCCCTGCCAATAGCTCAGGAACTGCAAACACAGCTGGGCCATCTCCAAGTTCCGCCCCATCAACGCCCTCGACACATACACCTGGAGATGTGATATTGCCGCACAGTGGCAGTTCTTCAAAACCTCTAATGATTTTTGGATCTGATAATGCTGGTACTCTTACATCACCATCAAACCAATTGGTAAGAATAGTTTCATATTTTTGTAAATTGAGGTTTATGTTAAGTGTTAAATCCATAATGATCACATATACACCTGCTTTGTCAGTGGGATGATAAAGATCTTGTACAAACTGATATGGACCGTTTTGTGGATGATGTTGAAGATAATGTGGAGTCTTTTTTGTCACATGATGATGCTGACCCCCGGGATGCAGTTGGTCGTTGTATGGACATTAGCAAAGGTAACTTAGTTTTTTCCCCCCGATATGCCGTAGCCTATGTTGTGTAGTGCAATTTATGCCTATGACAATATGTAGATGATTCGATGCTGATGTGCAAAATTTTGGATTATCTTTAATATAAATTTTGACTACTTGAATATGATATTAACTTTGAATGATTTTATAATTTAATTGTGCATGTGCAATGAATGCTTTAATGCGGTGCGTTGGTTCCTAATGAGGACAATATGTGATAGTGTCCATGTTTAATTTGATTGTGATTCCTCTATGTACACCATAATATTTCCCAGCAGACAAGTGCTTGTATGAAGCATTTCACACTTCACAGTATTCCAAAGGAAGAATTTAAGTTTCTCAATTGATTTTGCCATTGTGACAAAAGAATAGTGTTTTTGAGTTCTAGAAACTCTTTCAAGAATTCTACTTTTCTCTGCAATATGAATGTTCAATATTTGCTGATCTTGAATTTTATTTCGTTCAGGTTTTACATTTACAGAAGTGAATTCTGTCCGTGCAAGTTCAAGTAAAGTTGTGTGTTGTCACTTCTCATCAGATGGAAAGTTGCTTGCGACTGGTGGTCATGATAAAAAGGTAAATACCATCATTGATGATGACTGCTTGCGTTTATGTGCAAATTTATGTACCTCTAGCAATGCCATTATTGATTTGCTGTATCCGAGTTAAATTTTTGATAATAATGCAGGCTGTTTTATGGTATACGGACACTTTGAAGCCAAAAACCACACTCGAAGAACACACATCACTCATTACTGATGTTCGTTTCAGCCCTAGCATGGCTCGGCTTGCTACATCATCCTTTGACAAAACTGTCAGAGTCTGGGACGTCGATAATGTTAGTTGATACACTTTTATATGACTGCACAAACTCCCATTTTCTTTAAAAGACTTCCATCTCCTTTCTTAGATTTGATCTTTGTTTCAGCCTTCTTATACTCTTCGGACCTTTACTGGGCATTCGGCGGGTGTAATGTCCTTAGACTTTCATCCCAACAAGGATGATCTCATCTGCTCTTGTGATGGTGATGGTGAGATACGATACTGGAGTATAACTAATGGTAGTTGCGCAAGGGTATTCAAGGTACTCACTTTTCTTTTTTTCAATTTCATTCTCATCCTTCTTTGGAAATGGGACGAGACTAGTAATCTATGTTAAGTTCGACTCCACAATATCATGGTACACTTACGTAAACACATATCACCCTCTTTATTCTGCGATTAGAAGGTAATTTATTTTCTCGACTTTTAGGGTGGGACGACCCAAGTGAGATTCCAACCCCGTCTTGGAAGGTATCTAGCAGCAGCTTCTGAGAATGTCGTCTCAATAATGGATGCAGAGACGCAAGCTTGTCGCCATTCGTTAAAGGTCTGTTTTTCCCAGCCTCGTTGCATGTCATGGTGTCTCCATACTATTAATCACCTACAAAACTTGAAACTTAAAGGCCCGTTTTTTCCCAAGTTGTGTTGGTTGTGGAATATTTGGTCTCAAGTTTTCTTTCCTGGCTATTAGGGTCATACAAAACCTATTCATTCTGTCTGCTGGGATCCTTGTGGAGAGCTTCTGGCATCAGTTAGTGAAGATTCAGTTAGGGTGTGGACAATGAGGTCAGGAAGTGAAGGTGATTGTTTGCACGAGCTTAGTTGCAATGGGAACAAATTCCATTCGTGTGTCTTCCACCCTACGTATTCTTCGCTGCTCGTCATTGGTTGTTACCAGGCAAGCTCTCTATCCGTCTCATGTTGAATCAAAGTCTGGTTTCTCAATTATTAACTGAACGCACTTGTTTGTTTCAGTCGCTGGAGCTATGGAACATGAGTGAGAACAAAACAATGACTCTTTCTGCTCACGAAGGCTTGATTGCGTCGCTGGCTGTATCTACAGCTGCCGGCGTGGTGGCTTCTGCTAGTCATGATAAGATTGTTAAGCTCTGGAAATGATGTTTCTTGTACATTTTTAACCGGGCGGGCTGGGCTTTGTTGTGTCTGAGTTGTTGTTATGGAACCTTCTCATGAATTAGGAACTAACTGATGTTGTAGTACTACTTTTATGTCCTTTTAACTCTTGCAAACGCTTCTTTCTATATTTGCTCTCTTTTTCATAAATATTAGGGACGGCAATATTGCTCGCCCCGTGGGTACCCGAATTGAGAATGGATCGGGTCAGATCTACTCTGTTTTTTAAAATAGACCGGGTTAAGGTTTCATATTAGCCCTACGAGTGTCCTTCCTGAGTAGTGCATATATATATATATATATATATATATATATATAATTAAGTATTAATATCATATATTTTAAATGTATTCATATTTTTGTAAGACAATGAATCCTTCAAAATCTTCATTTCAAAAATTTTAATATTTCATATTTCAAAAAGTAATTGATATCATATTTATAATTTTTTTTTATTTTAAATATGTATAAATTTAATTTATTTATATCAAATATATTTGGTATCTAATTAGTAAAATTTATCAGATGTTCATTTTTTATTAGGTTGTCTATTTTGATATTTAATGACCATATTTACCTAATAGAGTTATTATATATTTAAAATAAAGATATAATTTTTTTTATTTTTAAAATATATGAACAGAACGAGGTCTGTCTTGCTCTGCATGGGACAGATCACAGGACAATATTTTAGAACCTGCATGGATTATGGAACAAGTTTGTCTTGGTATATTTGCAAAAGAGGCCAGGTCTGGATATTCAACTACCTAGACCGATCTGACCCATTGCCATGCCACCCCTAATAAATATTAATTAATTGCTCGTTAATTTCTCTTATCAATTTTCTTTCTTTCTAAATTTGAAATGCCTTTGAATCATTGTTACTTTTTTTTTTAATCATAATCTAAAAAATATGTTGTGTATGATCTCAGTAGAAAAAGTTATCCATATAATCCCTGTATTTTACATTAAATTTAGTGTGAATTAATTTAGAGGTATTTTGATTATTCGTAAATTAAATGTAAAAAATTGTAGTTTGGAGAATTGTCATTTATTACTATGATTTTTTTTTTTTAAATGCTACTTCAAAATCCAAATTATTTTTTAACCTAAGGCTGTTATGACATGTTATTTCAACAGTAAAAATTACCTTTTTATATAAAAAAAAAATAAAGTGAATCGAGGAAGGATTACGAATGTTGAGCAAATTAATCAATCAATGGTATTTAGGTTCAAAAAGAAAAAGAAAAAAGAAAAGATGATATTCGATAAAATAATGTAAAAAATTATATGAAATTGTCACAACATTTAACTTATTATATGATCCCAATGCAATTATATTTTAATGGAGGATATGTAACAATTAAATTTTTTAAGGAGAAGATGATCAAATTGAAACATCCTCACCCGCACAATTTAAGAGAAAATATAGTTTGTGAGTGAAATTAAATAATAAAATATAAAAAGCGTAATTTATTGACTTTTGTTAGTGTTATTATTTTCTTTTTAAAGTGTTAAAAAAGAATTGGGGCATTTCAAATAAAAAATGTGAAAAAAGAGTTGTGATGGAGGGAGTAATAAAATTTTAATAAAAAGTAATAATATTATTGTTAAAAGTGACTATCACTTTGTTTTATTAGTAAGTGACATATCCCATATCATAAGACAGTCTTATATAAATTTTTTTATTTAATGTATTTCACAACATGCTTTAACATACATGTGTTTGGTTACAGATGAGGGATGGAGTGAGATGTGAGATAAAGATGGAAAAATATGGACGAAAATAATCCATTGTTTAATAAATATTTTTGGTTAGAGATTTTTATATGTGTTGGATGGAATTTTATTTCAAATTAAAATTTATTTTATATTATTTTATTATTATTAATAAGTGGAGTTTTTTTCTGGATATATGCAAATCTATTATTCTCCCTAACACTAATTTATAATTGATAAATAAATAAATTTTGCTAAGGTAAATAATTGTACATATGACAAATTTTACAGTTACTAAGAAAAGCATTCATTAATATTGAACAGATGAAAAAAAAAAAGAATAGATTTACAATTACTAAATAGAATTGCTCATTCACCAGAAATTGATACACATAAAAAATCAATTCACCAAAAATCAGAATTAACTTAATCAAAACCTAAACCCAGAAATAAAAAAAAATCAAACCCTAAATCAATTAAAATCGCCCCCAGATCATACTCTAAATGTCAGATCATGGATTAATAACTACATCCAATTTTCAAAAAAGAAAAAAAAATCCTATTTGTATCGAACTTTTCATTTTTTTGGAATGTAATAGGATCAAGATCAAACTTTATTCCAAGGTATTTACAAGAGGTTCCTCTTTAAGAAATTTCCCAAAAGGGCTTAATTGATCCATGATTTATGTTTCATCTTTTCGTTTTCTTTTCATTTGTTTCGAGAAATCTATAGATAAATTCCGATTCTTTCTCTTGATGTGATAGATACATCGCACTAAGTTATCTTTCATTTTATTACAAATCAGTTTCAACGTCACTCCTTTCGGGCTAGCAGTCCTCCCTTTTGTTTATCATCTGAACCACCTGGAGAGAATTTGAGAGGACAATAAATCTGAGAGAACGCCTCATTGTTAAAAGTAGTATTGTGTTTATTTACTTCTTAAATAGCACACCCTCACTTTTCACCAATCTTTTCTCCCTTTTAACTTCCATTCCCATTCAAAAAAATATATATATAGTTTTGAGAAAATAATCATGATAAAAGAAGATATTTTATGTACAGTGTCATATTTATTAATGGTGAAATTTATTGCAACTAATATTTTTTAGTAGAACAATAAATACTTTTTAGTGCAACAACTGATTCTCTTCAATTCGCACAATTTAGTAAAAATTAATATCATTCAGACATGCTTCCTTAATGAAAATAATTCAAAATTTCACAATAAAACTTGTTCACAATACTCTGTAGAGATCCATTGGAGGAAGTGGAGGAAAGAGATATGTGGAAGAGAAAAAATATATTGTCCACTAAAATTAAAGAATTTGTAAAAAAAAAAGAGTATATATGTATTTATTAGTGACATACTCCCTCCGTTCAAAAACTACTTTCACACTTTCCTTATTTGGACGTCCCAACTCTTATTTCACACACCAAAAAAGGAAATTTTTCCCTCTCACAAAAGTCAACAAAATACATTTTTTCTTATTTTATTATTTAACTTTATACTCACATATTTACTTTTCCTTGGTTCGTGTGCCCGGAACTACTATGAAAGTAGTTCTGGGACGGAGGTAGTACATGTTAATTATTGTACTTTTTTTTTTCAAATTTATCCAAAAGTTTGTATATTTTTAAAACAAATATTTTTTAAAATCTCATTTCATAATATCCCTACGCATTTTACTAATTACATTTTATCTTAATTTCTATGTTTAAAATATACCATAATCATCCGAGAGATGGAGGCAATAATTTTTTAAAGGTATTTATAAATTAATTCATGATGTTTTAATTATTTGCAATATCATATTATCATATACCAATACATATACTTATAAGGGATTATAATTTTATAAGCCCAATAAGTTGACACCAATTTGATTTTGGTCTCAATCAATTGCTTATTTTAATTTTAGTCCTATAAATTTAAAAATATTTTAAAATTGGTCCTATTACATGTGATAGCAGGTTCCACAACCGGTCAATAATTATATAGTTATTTGTTTGACTTTTTATTACATGTGGCATCGATGATTTAGTTTTAATATATGAGGGGCAATATTTATTTAAATAATTTCTTATAATTATTTTTAAAAAAATTCAAATTTTTTTTAAAAAAAAATTAGAATATTTTCAAATTAGACCAAGTTTTAAAAGTTAACCCGGCAACGTGTGCTTTGTTAATAAAAATATATAAATAAAATAATCTCAATATTAATCAAGAATTATTTTTAGAAATTTACTATTTATATTTAAAATTTTGAAATTTATAAAAAATACTATTTTTAAATAAAAAAAATATAATACAAATAAGCTATAGAAAAATATTTAGTTGATTTAAAAAATCAAATAAATTAAAAAATGTTAAACAAATAAATAATAAAAGAATTAACTTAATATATTTTATTATTTATTGGTTTGTTTGTTTAACATTTTTTAATTAATTTTTTTATTAAGTTAATTCTTTTATTAAATTTATTTATTTAGTATCGTTTATAAATTAACTTAATAAATAATAAAAGAATTTATTTATTAAATAATATAAATTAGTTTAACAAATAAATAATAAAAGAATTAACTTAATAAATAATACTAAAAGTAAATAAATTTTTAGAAATAATTCTTGATTAATAAATAATACTAAAAATAAATAAATAAATAAGCAAAGAATTAACTTAATATATTTTATTATTTATTTAGTTGAGGAGGAGGATTATAAGATGAAAAGAGAGTAATAAAATATAATAATTATATATTATCTTAATATTATATATATATTTTTAATCTCTTTAACCATATTATAATTACTATATATTTTCAATTAAAAAAATTCTTCTTCCGATTAAAAAAATTCTAAACCACGCACTAACTAATGTGTCATCAAAGAAAGACGTACTCACATGAGTTTTTAGCTATTTATGAATTAAATCATAACTTTTCAAATGTAAACAAATCTGATTTTTACAATTATACCCAATCCATATTAATATTTTTAAAAAAATCTATTCTCATTTACTTTATAAAAAATATTATTTTATTATTATCTCCAAAAATAATTATTTTATTTATAAATGAATTTTACATTTTCTATTATATATATATATATATATATATATATATTTAAAGTCTCGTCCATTTCATTAAGAATAAAATTATTGCCCGGAAGGAGTAATATATTCTCTTTGTTTAATATTTTTTTATCAATTTCAAAATTTTAAATATAAATAGTAAATTTCTAAAAATAATTCTTGATTAATACTGAGATTATTTTATTTATATATTATTATTAACAAAGCACATGTTGCCAGTTTAACTTTTAGAACCTGATCTAATTTGAAAATATTCTGAATATTTTTAACAATTTTTTATAATTTGAATTTTTAAATAATAATTATAAGAAATTATTTAAATAAATATTGCCCCTCAGATATTTAGATTCAATCATCAATGCAACTTGTAATAAAAAGTCAAACAAAGAATTATATAATCACTGACCGGTTGTGCAACCTGCTATTACAGGTAATAGGACCAATTTCAAAATATTTTTAAATTTATAGGACCAAAATCAAAATGAGCAATTGATTGTGACCAAAATCAAATTGGTATCAACTTATTGGACTTATAAAACTATAATCCCTACTTATAATTAGGAAAAAGGTTGGCGATAGAAATAAAATTTGTATAATATTATTAATATTTTTCAATTATAATAAAACTGTAATAGTATAAGGTTAAAAGAGACAAATTATAAGGTAATAAAGTCATGAATTATGATCGGCGAGTGAACCAAATATTCATCGCCCCTTTCATTTTTCTTTAAAAAAAATTATCATAACGAGAAAAGATAAGATCGAAAAAATGTCATCGAAATTGAATGAAAACTAGAACTAATAGAAAAGTTTATACAGGAAAAAACAAGACTCGATAGCAAAACAAAATAATTGTGGATTAATTATCAAATATATAAAAAATTGAATAATACCACCAAAAAAATAAATATCATTAAACAGTGATTTGCAAGAATAATTCTATTTTAGCAGAATAGACTATTTAGTCCCTTAATCATTATGGATAAATTAATCTAATGCATGTTTTTTGCGGGTAGAATAGTTTATCCATTAAACAAAATACACTATAAAAATATAAAGATAATAAATTTATTTGTAAGAATATGAGAAGAAAATGAAAAATATCAACATTAAAAGAAAACTTGGTGGTGAAAAAAGAATATATATATATATATTTATGTTTGGTGAAAAGGGAACTCAGATTCAAGTGTATCATCATCAAGGCAACAAAGCCAATTATGAACGACGAGCAAACCAATTTTTCTTATCATCATCATTCCCTTCATTTCTTCTAAATATTTTTTTTAAAAGTGAGAAAAAATATCACAAAAAGGAAATATCATGCATCTGGATGTGAAAAAAAAAGAAAGAAAGAAATAAAATGTCAATATAAAGAAAGAGGGAGAGATAGAATGAATTAAAGGTTTAGAGATGAGAGACAAATATTTATATGGCAAAGCAAAATAATTGTGGATTAAGAAATTAGGTGTTTGCGTTCTCTCCAACTTGGCCGACATTATATTTGTCAAAGCATATATATATATAAGCCCCCACAATGATTTTTTTTTAGCAACTTGGATGGAATTTGACAATGATGCAACTTTTTTATTTTAATGTTTAATATTTATTTCGTTGTATGGTAAATGTTTAAGCTAAAAATATACATCATATTTTATTTAGTACATAGACATGCATATATTAAAATTAATAAAATATTGTATAGATCGTTTTCATGATAACCCTTATGACGAACTATTGTCAATTTTTAATTCTATGGGCTCATTTTGTGATATAAACTTAATTTTTATGGATTTATTGAAAAATAATTCATTAACACAAAATCTACTCATTAGAATTTTGGAGAGTGAAGTGAAATACGTACTCCGTCTCCATTTAACTTTCATGCTTTAAACATATTTAAAAATTATATATTTTATTAAGGGTATGTTTGGTTCGTAAGATAAAAATATCTATTCGTAATATTTTTTACGGATAGATACTTTTATCTTACGAACCAAACATACCCTAAATTTTTGGATCAATAAATAATAAATATTTTAAAATAAAATATGTTTTGTAAAAATATTTTATATAAATATAAATTACTATAAAATATCTATAGAAAAGTATGAAAATTAAAAAACAAATGGAAGAAGTACATAATAATCGTAAAAAGTTTTAACTTTATGATTCAATGGCAAGTCCAATTTGACTATGTCATATTTAAGTCTTGTTGCTAGTGAAAGTTTTGAATTTTTTTTATTAATTCACGAAGACCAAAAATAAAAAATTCCCCTGGTCAATTGTACTTGGGGATCAAGAACACCACCTGCTTCGCGGTCCAAAAGTTCAATTTTACAAAGCAAACACGATATTCGCTTAAAGTTAAAATTTAATATTGAAAAACATGAATTTAATTATACTAAAATAAAATTCTTTTAAAATAAAATTTTCAGTAATATCCAATCCATAATTTTCAATATGAACAAGTTCAACTATTAAGTAAGTAAATAGTACTAAGTATCACTTACTCTTTTACAATATCTAATTAAAGAAAAAAAAAAACCAATTTATCAATTCAAAAGTTGTTATAGCAAAACTTCATCCCAGGCAAAACAGCTAATATTCACAAACTTGTCATCTCATAATTTATGTGGTTAGAAATTAGAATACCACTAAACAATCATGAATTTAAGTTCTCAATTTTATTGGCAAAACTTACAACCAATTTATCATCGATTAGTAGTTCAACTACTCAAATTAAATTATGGAATATGAAAGCAAACAATCCAAATAATTTATCCAAAAAGCAAACAAATCAATGATGAAACTAAAATTTAAAATTAATGAATTATATATGCTTAATTTTATCAAATACACCCTTCATGCACCACATTTATTCTCATATCTCATTAGGACATCCATCTAATATACTTCCACATCTTATATGAAAAAAAAAAAATCACTTTATTTGTCAATCTTTGATACTGCCCAAACAATTACTTTGTATATAAATGAATCCCAACACAATCCACAACACCTCTAAAAAATTGTGCTCACAAGGATGAAAATAGATTTGGTGGATAGAAATATCAATTTAAACTTAGGTAGTTCAAAAAGGCTTAGGTTCATCAAATCTGATCATACTTATTTTTTTTTTTTAAATAATCATAAGTTATAACCAATCACAATCTAATCACACCAGCGTCCTATTTATACCTACATAACAAAATTAACCAAAAAAAAAAAATCTCACAACGAAACTCAATTAAAACATCATTTAACGCTACAGACAATAAATAAGGAACCAAAAAATTAACACAGCTAAGATTGGGAATATAGTTGCTCGTGAAGACCAGTCTAAAATTGGAACAAATCTAACAAAAATTTAGCCAAAGATGAGTTATGATAGGGCTTCAAAAAACCTATCTATCACCTCCTCATTCCACGACCACGGCCGCGGAAACCACCTGCACCACGACCTCTACCACCCATAGCAGCTTCGCCTTGTGCACTCTCAGACTGCATTAAAGTAGCAATGGATGATTAGATCTCTTCTCAAACAAATATGAACAAACCAGAAAAATCCAAGTGTATACTTCAAAAGTTCAAAGTAAATTTCAAGAGTGTTATTAGTGGGTGAATATGGGTGGAGCTAGCTTGCAAAGCCACAACTCGAACCCCAATCAATACTAATTCTTTTTAAAATTTGAACTATTTAATTAAGTTTGACTTTGTCATCGAGTTATGCTGACAAGCTCAAGGCTGACACTGGAACGACTTGATTCAGCTCAGTAACAACCCTAGGTATTATAGGAAATGCCATTCAAAAATAAAAAGAGATGTGAAAAACTAATTTTAAACCACAATAAGAGGTGTCTGGGTGCGTTCACAAATAAATACACACAACAATTTTATGTAGAACATGTAAAAAACAGAGATAATTATGCATGATTTACCATAGAGTGAATGATTTACTCTCTTAGTTATATCTATTTGACAAGACACTTGTGAGATAATGTACTTCAAAGTTGACTACACCAAGTCAAATCAAATAATAATAATAATAAGAAGTTAATAACAATAGCAAGTCACCTTGGGATTTTTTACGGTTTCATCGACACTCAAGACAAGGCAAGCAGCTTCAGTAGCTGCATTTATGGCATTAATCTGAGGAGTTTTAGAGAACATAATGTTAGTCTAATTTCAAGTAATCAATGGTAACCATAAACCAAGAATTTTGAAATACCTTAACAACCGCTGGCTCCCACACAAAGTTGGCAAATGAATCAGCAATACCACCAGTGTTGATGTCAACACCATATGGCGCGCCTTCACCTGTTTATAGTCGCAACAAGGTAAATAAAAAAGGATTCTTTATTATTGAACAGAGGTCCCATGGAAACACCAAAGAGAACCAACACTATAATTAATTAACCTCAACAGACTCTATAGCACAAAAAAAAAAAAAATCATTCACCATGTAGGGCGATATTACAATGATGGCAAGCGACAAATTTAATTATACAATGCCTACCAGATGGAAGTGCGTGTTTTTGTCTCAATTTGTTTAACACATCAGTCGCATCAAAACCAGCATTGTCACACAGTTGGCGAGGGATCACCTGCAACAAGAAAAGATAATAATGAACAAGATGCATAGCTTACCAATATTAACAGGCAGTACAACCATGATCATAACATGACTACATGACTCACACAAGAAAAAAGAATTCAACCACGAGATAAAAATTTCCTTCATAATTGGGATGCATGACATAAATATATTACTGAGCGACAAATAATTTAGCATGGTGTACAAATTCACATATATAAGCATTTTGTATCTGTAGGATATCACCCAAGACTTGAAATCTGCTAATTCAGTTAAAGCGTCACGGTTTACTACTACATCTGTCCCTGCATACTTTCCTTCTTAGTTTGTCCCATAAAAGCTTTCAAACTCCCAAAATGAAAATATTCCTTTAAATCTCCATCCTACACATTCTACTCATTACACTTTTTCTTAATATTGTGCAATTGGAAGTACCACAATATTTTGAGGGATGGAAGTAGTACATTTTTATATCATGCAGTTACATAGATTTTGATTCCCATCCGTCCACAAAGAATAAAGTAGGCATTTCTAGAAAAGGAATACACATGCTTCTCCACAAGAATTACCTCAAGAGCCTTGGCATATGAGTTTATAAAGAGTTGGGATTTCCCAGCAATGGTACGTGCATGCTGCCTCAAATAACGACTAAGCTCCATCTGTAGATACAACAGAAAGTTTCATATATCAAATGGCAATATTAAGCATCTTCACAAGCCTACAGTTTCTGACACCAGCAGAGAATTCTTACATCGATAGCACCACCACCAGGAACTATAGTGGAATTTCTCAGAGCCCTTCTGACAATCATAATTGCATCGTGTAAACTCCGCTCAGCCTCCTCAATAAACTAAAATCACCAGAGAAAAAGTTATAGCCCAGGGACCAAATTATCCATAGTAGTAATATAAAACTTGAACAAACCTGATCTGCTCCACCACGTAGAACAATTGTGGCAGTCCGACCAGAGGGACATCCACTAAATATATTGAATCGCTCATTTCCGACTTGCTTCTCCTCAAAAAGGTCACAAGAACCCATAACCTTTACATAGAAATTTCAGCTGTTAACAGAAAATAAACTCCATAAAGAGAAAGATGAAACAAATCTCTAGCAGCTCATTTTGGACTTGGGTTACAAAATGAAATAAACAACCTCATCAATAACGTTGTTCACAGTTGTCTGCACATTTCCACCAGTAGCAGCAGCCACCCTCTGCAAATCTTCTTCAGTAACACGACCAGCACAAAATATATCACGATCTGCAAAGTACTGCACAAATACAAGAAATTCAATAAAGCTACTCTGTTCTATAAAAGTGACTATTATCAGTTTCCCCTAAGGTTCATGTTAAAGATATCATAGGGAGACACAAATTGCTTATCTAACATAAATGGGCATCATTCCATAAAATAAGCAGGCTACTGTCCTTCAGTATAAATGTAAGTGGTTAACTGGCAATGCAACTACCTACATTAGTAACATTACATTAACTAACGAAAAGATTATTAAGAAGTATTACCTGAGTAGCCAGATCACCAATAGCAAGACGTGATAATACAACTTTAGCTCCACTTTTAACACATTTATCCAACTTGTCGTAAATGATATTCCATTCTGCATCTACAATTGATTGATACTGCAATGGATCTGACAGCCTGTACATAGAAATAACATTGGAGGCAACGTAAGCAATAATTGAACTTAATTGACAGCTACCTTGCAGGGGGGAGGAATTAAACTAGGGAAAAAGGATCACCTTATTTCTGCATTTTCTTTCTCTGATTTTAGCTCCAATTCTATGTTTAGCAAAAGAATCTTTGGGTTCACAAACTTCTTTGGCTGTTGCTCAAAACCCGCATAAGAGAAGGTCTTTTTAAAGGCCACACCATTCACAAGGAAAGAATCCCTCATGGTGCCTCCAGGAACCTACAAAAGAGTACAAAACACATCAGCAGAAGAATGATTATACCAGGCATGCATCATGAAAAATCACACTCTTTCACAATACAGATGATAGTAATTCAAGCAACAGATACATGGACAGAACAAAATTTTCACTGAAATAAACATTATAACATTAAAGTTACTGACATCCAGAAAAGCAAATTGAGAATATCTCAAACCAAATATAAAAACTTAGTTAATATTAAATATTAGGTACAAGATTTATGTACCTTTTTAATCCCGATCATATTTAATCTATCATCATTTCCAATGGCAAGGACAGCATTTACTACCATGGTCGCAAAGAAGTCCTTTTCACCACCAATAAGCTTTGAAGATAGTGTGGTAGCAGCACATTTAGCCAGCAATTTCTTCTTTTCTTCTAAGCTTTTTCCCTCTATGCTAACAGCTAATTCTTTAATCTTCGCAATGGCCTAATGAACAAAAGATTTATGCACAAGGCATAGTTTTATATCCAAATTCACATAGAGAAAATTAAGCTTATATTTACCAATGTAGAAGCTGTTCGGTAACTCCGGATAAGGTTTTGAGGATGAACTCCATCTTCAATGTAAGGTTTTGCTTCCTTCATGAACTCTCCCGCCAGCAGAACAACAGTAGTGGTTCCATCACCGACCTAAACAACAACAAAATATCTAGAGATTAAATCACAAAATTTAATGAAAATAGATATGGTAAACTGAAAATAGATTATTGAAAAATAATTTGATGCAAAAGCAAGCTAAGCATCATGGTAATTGATTATAGATGGACTGACAAAAGGCAAATAATTTATCTGATGATTTGCAGAAGAGTAAATATTGTACGATAAATGGTAACATTTGGTGTCATACTGTACTCTTCCGAAGATATGAAAATTTTCAACCATTGCAAGTGATTAAGCATAAAATAACTGACTCAAGCATATGTGTAGAATGACCAAATTGGTTTGAGGATATGAGAATTCCAAATTTCTAGCCAACATCATGAGACAACAAGTTGAAATGATTTTGAATCATATAGTATTAATTAAATCATCATATAAATTCTCCTTTTAAAGTCCCCTGCTTCTTGATGTATTTGAAATCAACCACAAACCCGAAATTCAACTAAATCGCTTTATGCACTCGTAATGTAGTTACACACAGAAAAAACTCCTATAATTTTGCAACTAAGATTTATTTTTAAGTCAAATTAATTTCCTAAAGGAAAGGTAGTGAAAAAAAGCAGTTCATATAACAGAAGAGGTACTGGAACCAGGAACTAATGGCCCAGTAATAAATAAATCAACATGTCCGTACCTCCGAATCTTGGGACTTTGCAATATCTACAAGGATCTTGGCAGCAGGATGAACAATATCAAGAAGCTTCATTATGGTGGCACCATCATTAGATATGGTGGTGTTTCCCTTATCATCATGGATCAACTTGTCCATGCCCCTAGGACCAAGGGTGGTTCGCACAATATCAGTCACACCCATGCAGGCATTTATGTTGCTGATTAGTTGTGGTTTCCCTTGGGATGTATCAGTCCCTTCCTTGAGCAGTATAATTTGGGGTTGCTGTTGTTTAATCACCAATTCGTCAAACAAGTCAATTACACCATGTGGACACCAGTGGTGAATAGAAAGAGCATGCAACGGTTAAACCCGTGACATTTCGATGAATCATGTTAAATAAAGAAGAGGAATAAACAGGCAGAAAGCTGATTATTATCCTTCATAGAAGTCACAGCCCAGCTGTCATGAGCTAATCCATTAACTTCTAGTGTACATAAACAATAGTACAATACATTCATTAAAGTTCAAAACATAAAAAGCCAGACACTTGACCAAACATATATATAGGTGATCTCAAAAGTGTTTGTGAATAATTCATTATCTACTGATTATTGCGAAAAAGTCAATTTGTTGATATAATTTTGTGTTTGTATTCCAAGGGTTGTACAGATGAGGGATTATATGAATAGAATCAACTTTCAAAATCCAAAAGTTCTACTAATACTATATCAGAACATGCAATTGTAGGAGAACAAAGAATAACCCTCATACACTAAACAACGTGGATCTCCTGGCGTGCTCATCTAAGTTCCTACCAGAATTCTGAGTTTCATCAGTGAAAAGGACCAGGAAATGAATCTTGTCCTTAAATATTATTCTTTCAGCAGCAAATCACCCAGCACTAAGAAACTAACACAGACTCCTATCGTATTTAAGTGAGCTATTTCGAGCAAAAACCTTAATAATACTATTTCAGGCCCTAAAAACAAAATCTAAAGGTGTAACTACACGGAAGATTTCAGAAACGGCGGTGAAGCACAATCCAGTGTGAAGTAACACAAAATGATATTGGATTTTCCACTGGCATGGCAAACACTAACTACACACAGAGCCATAGAGATGAGATCGAGCGCTTACCATCATTGATGCCATTGTTAGATTGGGTTCTTCGTGAATGAGTTGAGTGAGTTCAGAGAGCAACGAGGGAAAGAGCAATGGGAGAAAGTTCTAGGGTTTTAAGCACTTGACTTTTCCGGTTTTCTCATTGTGGGGGTATGTTTGGCATATATAAAAAAATTCAAAATGAACAAAACTCTTCACTTCAGGCAAATAAATAAAATTAGTGCCTCCTTTTTTTTAAAAAAAATATTTAGAGCGTGTTTATAAATTTTTTTTTATATTTTGAGAAGTAATTTAATTTAATGATTGTGAGAATAATTATTTAATAGTAAAAGTAATAAATGTTTGCAAATTTTATTAGATGTTGATGTTGAATATTTGATAAACTTTTTGAATAGATATAAAATATTTTTTATTTATTAATTTAAAAAGTCAATAATATTTTTTTAAAAGTATTTTTGTACATGTGAATTATATCAATTTTAAACTCAATTTTTCAATCGATTTTATTTTTTTAAAATGCATAGTAACACACAGAACTATGTATTTTTTTTTACAATTAGAATATTATTAATAATTTTTTAATTCAAATACACTCCATGTATAATAAAATGATTTTTATATCAAACTCGAGATTATTATTATCATACTTCTAATTTATATAACTCATAAATTTATTTTGGAAAAGATAGATTTTTCATATGAATTAATTTTATAAATATTTTTAAACAATTTACTAATATTTTTTAAAATTATATAATTATGTAGTAATGATTTTATTAAAAAGTATCACTTACTATTTTACTATACATTGGTGATTGCAAACCAATTGTATTAGAAAGTAAAAAAAATAAAAAAATAACACAATGAGATTTTAACTCAAAGTGTGAGTTTACATTGGCAGGTAACGGACGATAAGGTGTGTTTAAAATTAATAAATATTATTAAATTTATATATACTTGATAATTAAAATTTTCAAATTAATCATCTACATTGTTATAACTCACTCAAATATTAAACTAATCAAATTAGACAATTTACATAATACCTAATTTATCTGAATTTACATATAATTAACTCTGTAAACAAAGTTGAAATATTTATATAAATAAAGTTACAAAAAAGTTGTTCATGAAAATTTCAAGAATAGTAAAACACGTTAATGACCATTTTACCCTTTTCTGCGTATTTACAATTTCAAGCTCTTCTATTGAAGAGTATGAGTATTTCTAAATAAATCAATGATATCTCTAGTTCCATAAAAACCTAGAGTATTATTCAGCATTTTCTTCTGCTTCGACTTCGATAGGGGCTTCCGTTGATGTTATAATAGCTTTAAACAATGGCTGACGATCAGGTAGTTGACGCCTTTACACGCTTGCATAATTTACAGCAAATACCTGTTTCATTGAATCTCTACTCTGGTGTTGAAAGATGTAGAAAATTTTCCGATTTCAGTTGAAAACGGCGATTTGTGGGAGAATATCTATCCCTTATTGTGCACACCCTTTCTTGAACATTTTCTGCGATTTGGAGGCAAAATCTATGGTTTATTGGGAAAAATGCGTTTCTTATTCTTGTTGTCATGATTGTGTGCTCCATACTTTAGCACATTGAAGAAATATGTAGTTTCATTCTGTCGATCTGGAGTCTTTGAAGTGAGAATTTCAATTGTATTTGCTTTATGTAGATATATCTTAATGGCATTTCATTTGGATACATAATATTATGATTTAGTTCAAGATTTTGTTGTGCTAATTCTCCAGAATGGACAGGAGGCTGATATTTTGGAGGAAGTGCGAATTCTGCGTGAAAGGATCGATAAAGAATGCACTAATTCAGTGGGGTGGACAGTGGTTTCACTTTTGGAGTCTTTGAAGGTCATTCCATCTTTTATGGTTTTTCTTTCTTTACACATTTATTTACATCATGTTTGCATATTTAACAAACTTTTTGTTTTTGTGTTCATTATTGAAAACATTGCCCATATCTTCTTTTTGGGAAGACTGTGTCTATATGTTTTGAAAATGAAAAACATAATATTCTTGTGTGTGTCGATATAATCCTAAGCTGGCTTTTCTGTTGTGTATACCTTCCTTTAATCTTTAAAGCATGATATTCTTCCAGAATTTTTGTCTCTTCTTTGCTATGGTTATATTGCTAGCAGATTGTTATCTGAGGCTAACATGAACTTCGGCTTCCTTAGGCGCTTGAAAAACAAGAATTTGATATCCAGTCCCAGCACAATTCAGTTTGTTTGAGATTGCAACATGAGATTGAAGAACTTGACAAAAAGCTGCAAAGTGGTTCAGGTTATGAAGATTCTGATGTGTTCCATCATTCTTTACAGGACTCTAGTGAGAGGCTTGAGTCAGCGAAAAAGGTCAGACAAGTAATCAATACCCTTACATAAGTAAATAAATGTGTAATATGTGCATGTTAATATTTCTATTACTGCTTTTGAATTTTTACTTATGCTCGTTCACTGAATGATTCCTGTGCAGCATTTTTCAGTGATTTGAGTACTTGTGTTCGCCATTTTTTAACTTCACTAAAAATGTGACTACTTAACGAATTTGATGTAAATTCAACATCAGAAGTGAGGCTTCGTATAGCTTCACTAAAGTAAGGCGTTGCTCATACTAAGAACTGAGCTTTTGCAGGATTTTTCTGAATGTGCTGAACTTTTATAGTTCATTTTGTCTGCTGATATTCAGTTCATTCTTTTCATTTTCTAAATTACCCGAGTTTTTTCTGTCTTGTTAAGTTACCTGGTTTATGTCCTTATTACTGGTATCACTTTGCTCTGAATTCAAATTGTATAATTATCCAGTTTTCAAAATTTCAGGCATCACATCTCTTTTGCTTTACTATTATGGGAGATCGCTAACAATTTTAAATTATCACATATTCAATATAGATACTCTTTTTTCTTAACCATTATATAATATGGCTAGCAATAAATTCCAGATTCTTGATGTTCTATGGCCATCTCTCTCTCTCTCTCTCTCTCTCTCTCACACACACACACACACACACACATTATTTGGAAGTTTTTTTTTTTTTTTGAATGAGCATCTCCATGATTACTGCTGTTTACTGATACATTATTCACCTTCTGTGTTAATGGTAGGAACTTGGGGCAAAGTTAAGATTAATCATGTCACTAAGGCGACAGCTTGATGAAGTACCATTGCAGGCTGAACTAATGCAGTACCCTCCTAAACTCCTAGACATCTTATTTCATTGCTTCTGAAATTAACTTCTGATTTTCACTTTCTTGCTCTGTTCCTAATATATAATGCTTGAACTTACACTATTGATGCAGGTATGAACTCCGACTTTCTGAACTTAATACTCAAATTCAAGCAAGTGTTTCAGAATTTAATAATACGTGCACTATTCGTATCCTCCATGTATTAGCTTATGTATAAGGCTGAACTGCAGCCATTGCTGTTTTGTAGAAAACGCATCGACAAACGCGCAAACACTATGATACATATAATGCTTTATTGGAGATTAAAGAATTGATGCTAAAGGAAACATCCTTGTTGAACTCAATTAGTTTGCAGGTAAAGCTTGTTGAATTAGTTTCTATTTTTGTCTTGTTCATCATAACAGTTTTGTGCGTTTATAGTTCCAAAATGCTATTACTAGTGCTGATGGGAGGACAAAACTCATCAACTCCTTGGAGGGAATCTTAAATGGAACTCAACAGGTACTCGTTTCGTATTTTCTATTTTTTACATTTATTAAAATTAAAATTAATTAAATGCATTATTATCTCCCAAGTTATGGATTCATTCGACCTGTGAGGGATTTATGATGAGTTATTCAATCTGAAAACTCCTAGAAACTTGATGAATGATATATTACTTTGGGGTACAATGTTCTAGATGATCTTCCTTCTAATGAACCCAATTTATAGCTCTTATTCTAGCAATAAAAAGGAAACAAATCAATGATTATGGTGATGATAACTCTGGCTTGAATCACTTTCTGAAATCCCTTGATTTCCTCTCATTCTCCATCTTGAGTAAACATATACTAGGGCAGATTTGTCCCCTGATTCATCCCTTCCATATCTGGTTTGGTCAACTGGCTTGAAATGGCTGTTAGCCCATGTCCATCAATTTAACCAAATGAATTTGGATGAGTAAGTTGCAAAGTTTGACCTGTTGACTTGATAGATTGATATTGACATTTTCGTTTTGAGGACACATGTTTGGTTTTGTATACATATGTAAAATCCAGTGTATCTTCCGTATTAATGCCCGTTAGACATTTCTTACGTTTTCTGACAATATGCCAAACCAAATTCATTTCATTTTCATAAAATCCAAGCTCCTCCTGTGCTGTGAACTTGACCTTTATGAGTCACTTGTACATATTCCTTTAGCATCTAAATTCGTGGCCTTTTTTTTCGATTTGTGGTTGCAGCTTTACTAAATGAAAGTTCACTAATTTCAACCAGTAATTTTCTCCACTAGTGGCATAATTTTTCTAATATGGAGCATTTCTACTTAAATTTATTGAAATTCTTGTTTATTTTCCTTATTCCCATGTATCACTGAGGTCTGGCACAATACAAATATGGATCCTCGCCATTTACTTGAATTTTTTACTTTTTCTTTTTTAATTCACTCATTCTTCTATCCTAGTGTTCGCCTCTTATTACAAGAAATTTACAGGCACATCAAGGAAAATAGTCAGTTAGTCTATACTCATAACTAGAGATAATAGAAAGAGAAGTTACACATTCAATTAACATGTGCTCTTATATTACAGAAACTAGATAAAGTGCAACTGGCGCTTGAATCAGAAAAAAAGTGTTTCGAAGCTGTTAAGGAAAAGTACACAGCTGCAGTGTCAGAGCAAAGACGGAGCTCGTCTCTCTTGAAACTTTTCCAGGTACTCAAAGTTTTGATTTTTCCAAACAATATTATACAACTATTCAAGTTATTGTATCTCCTATACTAAAACATCAAATTGGGAGTTCTATGTTACACCTATTTGCATCAAAATTCGTCTGCTTAAGAAATTTTGACACAAGATGGGTATAGTTTTGTCCCAAGTGAATTTAATTTCCCTTTCAATAAACAGTCTAAGCAGGATAAGGTAAGGTAGCAATTTGGCAGAGTTGTGATAGTTGTTGTCAAGGTTACCATTATTGTTATGAGTTCTCAGGCAACAGTACATCTGTCACATCATTATATTCCAGGAAGAATGCACGAAAAACGAGAGGCTTCGATCTCAGATTCACGAGCAAGGACAACGCCGTTCAACCTGAACAACAACCGGTTACGTTGGGTGAAACAGTATCTCATTCGGTAAACAAGTTTCACCGGACACTGACTCTTTTAATATTATTAAGAATATGATATGATATTTTTCCATTGGTGATGGTGTAACGACCCTGCTGCAGCCAAAAAATCATAGTATTATTATCATCTTTGTCACTATATGTACGAAGCCCAAAATTTCGTTTTATTTTAAGGTAATGTATGGGACCAGTTGATTTCATGTTGACTGGTGCTACTTATACAGCTTATCAAATGCAAGATTATTTTTGTAATAATTTATTTGGGAGGATGAAGACAAAGCTAAAATTGATTGATTTTGGAGGTATTACTCATGAATCATGATGAAACGTGGGTAAGTAATTCAATTTTGGCACGTAATGGCAACTAATTAAATCCTGCAAGTCTTGTCTCGACATGGAGCATCATTACCAAGGCACTGTTTCTGCTTTTTCTTTTTCTTTTTCTTTAATGAATTTATGGTTATTATAATAATTCCTTTGTCTTCTGAATTATAAAATAATTCATAAAATTGACACTAATTATAAATTAATTATATGAATTTTTTTTTTATATTTATGTGCAAGCAATTTGTGAATATAGTATTTTTTAGACTATTTTTTATGCAAATACCCCTAATTGTAATAAAGTTTACTATTTTTTTTATTTTACCTATTTTATTAATTTATTTTAACTCATCATTCTAATGAGGAAAATATTGGAGGATGGAGGGAGTATGTATAATTTTTTTTCAACAGCAACGTCACATCAATAGATTTGTTTTGTCCAAAATTCGATCTCTTGTGAAAATGTACGAGAGTTATTCAAAATATTTTAAAAATAAAACTTGTGCTTCACAATTAGGTTAAAAGACCTTTTTTTTTTTTTTTTTAATGAAATGGGTAGAAAATCTCCTTAGTTATAGATATTGAATTTTTTTTTTTAAGTGGATAGATAATTCTCCAATGCAAACATGTAAAATATTATATACTCCCTCCGTATTTCTATAAGTTGCTCGTTGCTTTTGGACACACGAATTAAGGTAAAAGTGAAAAAGTATAAGTAATGTGATGGAAAAAGTAAAAAAGTATAAGCAATGTGATAGAAAAAGTGAAAAAGTATGAGTGATTTGATAGAGAAAAGTGAAAAAGTAATGAAAATAGTGTAAAAAATATTGAAAATAATAATAAAGAAGTAAATAGTAATTTCCAAAAAAGGTAAAAAAGCAATGAGCAACTTATAGAAAGATGGACGAAAATGGCAACATGAGCAACTTATAGAAAGACGGAGGGAGTATAAAAGAATATATTTGAAGAGAGTAACACTTGTGTACAAATTTCTACCGTAGAAATATCCATTTTTGAAAAATTCGCGGATCTAAACCGGGTCGGGTCAGATTTGTACATTCTTTTCCAAAATTCGCGCAACTTATAGTTCCAGGTTTTTTCGCTCCCAGGTATGTTACAATTTGGGCAAAGGCGTGTTACAATTAGGCAAAATCTGTGTTACTAATTCTTAAAAAATTAATTTTTTGTACTTTTCAAGTAACTATAAAGAAAATATGTATTTCTGCAAGTATAAATATGTGTTACTTAATTTATTTTTTATTCTCTTTGTTGATTTATGTTAATAATATGTTTTTTCGCTCTCAGGTATGTTACAATTTTGGCAAAGACGTGTTACAATTAGGCAAAATCCGTGTTACTAATTCTTAAAAAAATAATTTTTTATACTTTTCAAGTAACTATAAAGAAAATATGTATTTCTGCAAGTATAAATATGTATTACTTAATTTATTTTTTATTCTCTTTGTTGATTTATGTTAATAATATGTTATTCATGTACTTAATACATCATTTAATACCTTATATATGTTATATAAAATATAATATATATTTTTATAAGGATAAATAAATGTTTGTGCATACACTAACACACATTTGATCTTGCAGTAACACACATTTACTCTAATTGTAACACACATTTACTCTAATTGTAACATACATTTACAGTAACAAACATTTACTCTAATTATAACACACATTTACTCTAGATGTAACACACATTTGCAGTAACACAAATTTACTCCAAGTGTAACATAAATTTGCAGTAATACATATTTACTCTAATTGTAGCACATATTTGTTCCTCAATTTGTGTTATTATATGAGCATATATGTGTTACTATAGGATAAAATGTATTTTTATTAAGAATAAATATGTGTTACACATACAATGTAACATATACATGTGTTACATTGCATGAAAAATATTTACTTCTACAAAAATAAATGAATATGTGTAGAAAACAACATTTAATCTGGTTGTAACACACGTTTTGCCTTAAAGTAACATGCATTTGCCCAAATTGTAACATATCTGGGAGCAAAAATCACAAGCTAAGCGAATTTTGGAAAAAAATACTCAAATTCGACCCGACCCGGTTTAGACCCGCGAATTTTAAAAAATGGATATTTCTACGGATCCTAGATCCGTTGAAATTTGTATATAAGGTTTTGTCATTTGAAGAGAGAAACATTAAAACCAACGTTATTTATTCTTCACTTGATGAATTTAGAAGAGGGTAGCTGGCATATAGTGTGTGCGCACAGTTTTGGTTCAAGGGATCATTTTTGGGTTAGGGACTTGAGAATTGATGTTAGAAATGTCATTTTATGTATATTTTAGGGAGAGACATAAAATTTAATCATAGATCAAAACATATGTTATTATCCAAAAATAATTTTTTTTTAATGTCATATTGATCATGAAAACTAATTACGCGATATATTGAATAAGACAAATTATTATACAGAAATAGATTATCATAAATTGGCTAGAAATATCATGAATTTCATCGAAGATATCAAAACTCTAGATTAAAGGTATTATATTTTAACTGTTATAGATTTTATTGACCTTAATTTTTTAAAATTCCCTTGATTAACTTCATGATAAGCTGATTGCCAATAGTACTCCCAACAGCAAATGATCAAATCCTAATGAAATTGAGTGCCTTGTGAAGATGCTTGTTCTTGAGAGCAATGTAGTCTTTCGTGATCACAGGATGAAAGTGAGGGGACGAAAGGCGAGACAGAGGTTCGACTAAAGACTCCGGCGGTGGGCCACAAAAATAGGCGAAGGTGTATCTATGCTTGGCGTCGTTGGGAATGACGCGGTGGTAAACGGGCGGAAAACGAGCATTGGAGATGATGTGCATGAGGTCACCAATGTTGATAATTAGGGCACCTGAGACTGGAGGAATCGGTATCCAACCATCTTTGAAAAGTTGGAGGCCATTTGTGTCATTTTGATGGAGGATTGTAAGTAGCAGAGTATCTGTGTGAGGTGCTAAGCCGATTGCTTGGCTAGGGTTTGGACAACTTGGGTAAGAATTGAGCTGCAATGCACCCACTGATTGGTTAAGGAAAGATGAATAAAATGTTTTTTCATCTTCTCCCAATGCTTTGATCATCATGACCAGGATTTTGTGGGCTAATGATTTCATCTCTTTTTGATATTTCTCCATTGTTTCACTGCATAAAAAAAGTTACATATATGCATGGTATATCAATCTCATATACTACCTCTGTTACACAGGAATATAATTTACACACTTTTCTTATTTGGACGTCCCACATAAATTTGCATACTACTAAAAAATAAAACATTGATTTGCGTGCACACTCACAAACCTATACATATATTTATATATAAAATACATTTTTTAGGGTGCAAATTCCTACTGGACGAAGAGAGTATAATTTATTTTTCAATAGCAAAACAATATAATTATACTATTTATTATATATGCGTGATGAAGGGATCGATGGAGCTTGCAGTAGTGAATTTTTAAAAAATAAAGAGTACATGTTTAAATCGTTTTTGATGCAAGGTTGATTAATAATAATAGTTTTATTCGCTTATAAAGCAAAATTTAAAATGGCCATGTAATTATGAGTTTTTTTTTTCCTGAAATGCCGAGCACCCATGATGAGATCTTTTTGTTGTTTATTAGTGAGGTGACGTCGTAAAAAATTGATGAATAAGTTCCATGTAATACATGTCATGTCAGACATGCACTTGTTATACCACTTTTAGAAAATAATAAACTTTTCATAAAAAAATATACTCCTTTCGTTTCGAATCTTTTTTCTAAAAGATCTGAACACATGGATTAAAAAAAAAGTAGTACATGTGAGGGTAAAGTTAATTAATAAAATATAAAAAAAGTTGGAAAGTCCAAAAAAAAAAAGAGTTTCGACGGAGGGAATAATATTTTATTAAAAATAATTATTAGTTTTTATTAAAATTATTTTATTACTAAATTCTTATTATTTTTTATAGATAATAGTTTTTTATTAATAAATGAAAATCTCTGATAATATTTTTCTTTTCAAATTTGATATATACCCAGTTAGTGCGATTACTGCAAGCAAGCTATATATATAGTACATTAAGAGAAATGATTATTTTAATTTTCAAAGAAATCCTACTAGAGAAAGAGGATCATATAAAAAATAACTAAAATTTCAATCAACGAACTTTTCCGACATATATATGTATGATGCCAAACTATAGGTTTGAAAGATTCTATGAAAGTATATTAATTCTTAAACACGATCGAGGACACAGGTAACTCCAACATGAATGGAAACAATAATCTTTTCAAATCCAAACTTTGCTCTGATAACATTATAAATAAATAAAAAAGATTCATCTCATTTAGAAAATTGAGATTATAAAAATAATATAAAATTAATTAATTTATATATTATTTCCTAATTATAACACAATTACATATACATATACATATTAGTGTGTATGTATTTGTTCATAAATATTCTACATATATATATATAGTTTATAAAGATGCATGGCCTTACCAAAATTCTTGATACTGATTGGGCCAAAGTAGTTTAGCATGATCAACGGCTGACCCCATGATGGTGAACCCCTCATGCCACATTAACTTGGAGAAGAACGGCGATATACGCGCCACCCCATAGCCGGCGGCGCCGTTGGGGGAACGCAGCGTCTGAAGCTTCCGATCAACCGGAAGGGCAAACAGCCGCCGCACATGTTCCTCCACGTCATCAACAAGACTCGGCGGAACTTGGTGGTTGGTCACTTGAAACATCCCCCATCTTTGGCACGCGTTCCGCACGTGCTCCACAACATCAGGAGCTTCTAGGTCAATGATGGGCACCGACTCATGATCCGTACTTGCACATTTTTTCGACGAAAATTCTTCTTCTTGCATCCATTGGTGGGACTCGGGGACAGTTCGGATCGACTCGAAATCGAGTGGAATAATGTCTTTGGGCTGGAGATGGGTGTCTGTATAGGCTTGTGAGAGAGATGTTGCCATTTTGTGGTGACTGGGGTTGGAGAAATGCATGTGTCTATATGTGTAATTTTGTGTTTTTTGTCTTGATTCTTCTTGCTAGGTGTTTTGTTATTTATATACATGTACATATGTATCTATTACATTATAAGGAAATGATCATTTAATTTTTATTATTACATGCTCTCTAATATGTTATCTTAATCATTAATTAAAATTCCATTTTGTAATATATGATTAATATGTAAGAATAAGTCTCCTGTGCACCAATTATAACTAAAATTCATTTTTGAAAAGTAACACAATTTATTACTGAAAAGTTGCACAAATTATTATTGAAAAGTTACACTATAAAAAATACACTTTTCAGTAATAACATTTGTAACTTTTCAGTAGTATTTTGTATAACTTTTAGAAAATGAACTTGAGTTGCACCGTATAACTGATGCATAGAAGACTAAACCTCTAATTCACTCTTAATCTTAGCCATTAGTTTGCATTCTTATCTAATATTCAACATTGCATTTATTTTTTAGTCAAAGGTTGGTTTTATTAATTTTGCACATTAAACAATCATCCCATATAAGTTTTGATGTGAGTCTCAATCAATAGTCGTGTATTTAATTTTTTTTTTCCAAAAGCAAGAAAATTTCATTTTAAATTGTATTTGATGGAGAGATTTGAGGATATGTATTTTAAATTTATAATTTAATTATACTCTTGGATAAGATATCGATGAATTCAAATATTTAATTCTAATTCGAATTCAAATTAAAAGTCTTTTAAATACTTAGCAAATCATTTGAAATTTATTGATTATTAAATTCATTTTCAAATCACTTTAAATTTCATATAACTCTATTCAAATATAATTGTATAAAAATAATTCATGATAAACTTATCATAAACAAATTTTAAAGTATCAAATATTTAAGTAGATATATCAAAAATCTCATCAGGTGTATCAAAAGTTGGGGTCAATAAAAATCGATATATTGACCTCAATTTTTGATATATCTGATGAATATTTTAATATACTTGATCAGATATTTGATACTTTAAAACAATTTCATAATAAACTTATCATGAACTATTTTCACACAATATCTACTCATATATTAATTGGATATACATCATCAGTCCAACAATTCCAATGAATTGTCGTGTAAATTTTTTTTTTTATCGGTAAAGATAAATTCATTCAAATAATGGGTATAAGGTATACCCAACCCATTACAAAAGTACAAATTAGCATCCTAACACCATTCTTGGATTCCACAACCAATCACTAAAGGAAAAATTTGAGCATCCTACTTTTTTTACAAAGAACCAACTCCACAACCTAACTTTAATATCATCAACTACTCTATCACTTGAAAAATCAGCACCATTAAAAATCACATCATTCCTCCCCTTCCACAGCCTCCATGTAATACACAGCCAAATAGTACAACAACCTTACTTCCAAACTTTCCTCTCAAACTTTGACTTTGAGCCATGAGATTTGAGAGGGTTTGAGAGTGAAGTACAGTAGAAATTACCAAACCATTTGGAGCACTGCATCCAAATTTTATATGAAATAGGACATTAAAAAAAAATATGTTTTGTAGTCTCTTCACAATTCCCACACAAAACGCTCCTTAGGTCGTCGTTCGAGTCAAGTATGTTTCTCCTAGCCAAATTTGATTTTGTTGATAGCCTATTCCAAAGTAGCCTCCAAGCATGTCCCACCACCTTCAAAGGTGCAAAGCTTTTCCAAATTAGTTTGAATCCAACCTCCTTTTCAATATCTCTTGTCTCGTTTTGTCGTTGATCATTTAGGAGGTTGTAAGCGTCCTTCGTGATAAATTGTCCTCTTAAGGAACCGGTCCATCTCCATGACTCCTTCACGCCTTGTCGCAATGGATACCTGTTGATCAATGAAATTAAAGCATTAAAAGATTCCACATTACGCCCCTCTAATTCTCTCCTCCACCTCCACCTCCAAGTCCAACATCCATCCTCCCACACCCCAAACTCACAAATCATACCCTCTCTATTTAAACAAAGTTGAAAAAGACGAGGAAATATCAACTTTAGAGGCACCTCTCCCGCCCATATATCGTTCCAAAATCCAGTTCCCATCCCACCCCCTACGACTCTCACTAAATTCCTTTTAAACCAAACCCCCTCGACTCCAAAAGAAATCCTAACAATGTTTCTCCACCATCCCGACCACCCGCTGCTACCTCTCGAATCCTCAAAAACCGACCTCAAACTTTTCCCTTCTCCATATCTAGACCCCACTACCCGCACCCACAAATTATTTTTCTCATTCAAGAACCTACAAACCCATTTTCTAGTAAAGCTTTGTTAAATAACTCCAAGTCCCCAACTCCAAGACCCCCAAGAATTTTAGAATTACATATTGTTTCCCAACCTATCCAAGCTACCTTACCATTGCTCTCTCCACCCCCCATAAAAAGTTGCGTTGTAAACACACAATATCACTCAAGGCTTTTTTTGGGATTTTGTAGAAGGAAAGGTAATATAAAGGTAGAGAGGATAGAACCGAGTTTAAAAGAGTAATTCTTCCACCGAAAGAAATCTTCTTATTCTTCCAACTCCTCAGTCTCTTCCTGATTTTTTGTATCACACCCTGCCATTCCTCAATTATGTGTTGATTCATGCCAACTTTGATCCCAAGATAAATGAAAGGGATAGAACCCATGTTGCACTCTAATATCTCCGCCAAATCTCTCATTCTTCTATTCTCCACATTTACTCCATACATGCAACATTTGTCAAAATTTACCTTAAGACCCGAAATAAGTTCCATATTTCTAAGAACTCGTTTGATAGTCCAAGCATTTTCAAGAGAAGCATCTCCCATAAGAATAGTGTCATCCGCGAACTGAAGATGAGAAACATCAACTCTGTTTCGACCAATTTGTGCCCCTTTGAACAATCCTTCCTCACTAGCCTTGGACATCATAATACTCAGTCCTTCATCAACGATCAAAAATAAAAAAGGTGGAGTCTCCCTGTCGTATAAATTGATTCCATCTTAATCAATCTCCTGCGAAATTTATTTATAGTCCACCAACCGGATATACAAAAAAGGTGTTTTTTTTCCTCAAAAAATAGTCTTATTGCAATATTTAAGCTATCATTAAATCTGTATATTCATTTTTCTTCCCATAATGTATCTTGTTTCTGGTGAGTGTGTTGGAAAATGAATAGCCATAGGGGCTATATGGAAAACAAATAAAAAATTTAATGTTTTAACTATAGCAACTTTTATTTTTTAATATATTTAAAAAAATTATGTAAGTTTATTTTTGTGGGATGGATGGAATATAAAATTGATACTATTTTATAATTTATATATTTGCTGATATCATAATACTTTATATTGTAATTTTAGATAATAAGTCTAATGATATAGGTGAATTCATGTAATTATAGCATCAGAGAAAATATATAATGATACTAATTTACATATTAATATTCTACTATAATAATTTACATTTTTAATTTGTATGAAATAATTTGTAAGCTTATCTTTACGGGATGGAGGGAGTATTTCATTCCCCGATTCATTTAGATTGTGTTTGGATAGAGTGATTTAGACTTTAAATTTTAAATTTAAAAATCTAAATTCACTTCACTTGTTCGAATAAGATATTTATATTAATGAATCAAATACTTAGTTTTGATTCTAATTTAATTGAGAGAGTTTTAAAATATTTAGCAAAATCATGTCATTTGAAATTCATAATTTCTTAATTCATTTAATTTCAAATACCTCTATAAAATGCAATTCTGGTAATGGATTAGTTTTTGGGATTACATGTGTTTGATTCGATTTATAGGAGTAAGTTTCATGTGCATTTGGTCCACAGTGCACTCACTCAACATTTGATATTGTTTTTACTGAAAAATGAAGATTGATTACATTGAAAAGTGGAGATTTATTACACTGAAAAGTTTACGATGCTATCAATTTTATATGTAAATTTTTCAATGTAATTAACTTTCACTTTTTAATGTAAATAACTTTTATTTTTTCAGCATAAACAGTCTCAATTGATAAGTAAGTGCAATGTGCACCAGTTACATATGAAATTTACTCGATTTATATAGAAGGCATTCCAAATTGTGGAGACTATATATTCTTGTGAAAATAAATAAAGTAATAAAAGAAAATAAACTTTTAAAATTGGTGATTTGTTTTCCACGTGGCATGGGGCGGCCGTTTGGAAGTAGTGTTGTCTTGGATCGATCGGTGAACGTGGTTTTTGGAGTTTCTTTTGGTTGTCTGCATCTCACACTTGGTTTTCCTGCACCAACCAATGATCCATTAGAAACTGGGCTTGTGAATCTTGTGATACTATTATCAATAAAGACAAGCACGTTCATAGTGATATTGCTTTTAATTTGGTAAAATATTTTGAGTGTGTATAATATAATTACATTTTTAAAGAGTGGTCGTTGTTTTCACTAAAAAGATAGAAATGATTGCACCGAATAATTATATTTATTTAATTATAATTATTCAATATAAACAACTATTAATACTCTTTAAAAATATATTTAAAATGGTATAGTACAACTAAAATATAAAAGTATTTTTTAAAATAAAATGTATAAGTATTACATATAACTGAATTTTAAAAAATATATAAAATTATACGAGTTAATTTTGTACGAGACAATATCATGACGAGACAGTACATAAATAGACATTAAATTTTTGTCTTTTAAAAAATTTAAAACTTTGGAATTAGCTTCTTCTATTAGAAGAAAAGTCTGAGTTCCAAATGAAGATGGATTATTTGTGTGTAAAATTCATGAATTTCAAATCCACCAATCTAAATAGAACCTAATTTCGTTGTCCAAAAATTAAGTTCGATTCCTTGTGTGGATAGTATATCACCAACTAATTAAGCAATTAAACTTAAATCAAATGGAAATATCTATATATAAAAAAAAGGCCTTATCTATATGACTCTTGGTAAGAATCCGTAAAATACTCTACTAAGAGTATGTTTGGTTCATAAGATAAAAGTATCTATCCGTCAAAAACATGCATAACTTTGACGGATAGATACTTTTATTTTATGAACCAAACATACCCTAAGTATGATCATCCCGCGCATGGTCTGGCTGCACTAGATAGTTGGAGGTTTCAGATAAGACAAAGGAAAAAACAGTAGGGATAGAAAGTGTAAAAAAAAATATTCTACATACACCCATCCACATTAGCTAGATTCAATAGAAGACGAAAAGATTTGGACTATTGTATTTTTAAAGTAAGAAATTTAAATGGAACATGCGCTTTTTTGTCTTTAATCAAAACTAAATATCATAGTCAATAGTATAGTGCTTATTGAAATATTATATAAGGAATTCTTTTTCCTTGGCAAATTTGAGCTTTCCTTTTTAGTCCTTACTGTATGTTTGTTTTTGTCTGATAGAACACATTTCTATGAAGAAAAAAAAAGTAAATTTAATAAATTCTGTGAATAATAAATTTATGTTTGATTTAGATTAAATGTGATAAAATTATGTCAAGTCAATATTTTTTAGTGAATGATGATGCATTATTTTATTATTATTAGGTAGGTGTTATGATTGAATGACTGGATGTTAATTATATCTTTTGGTAATATATAATATAAATATTTTAAAAAATAAATAAACTTGATTATGAATAACCTTTTAGATTATTTAAATTGATTATAAATAATATAAAATTTATGTATATATAATAACTAAATAAACAAATTAAACAATACAGTATAATATTTAATACCAAATTGCAAATATTATTTTATATTTTTATATTGATTGTCAAAATAAAATATATATTTAATATAAAAGAGATAAGTAAATAAAAATATATTTAATATGAAAAAGAAATGTACATAAAAATATACTCCCTCCGTCCCACTATAAGTTGCTCATGTTGCCATTTTCGTCCGTCCCACTATATATTGCTCATTGTATTTTTTACCTTTTTCGAAAACTACTATTCACTTCTTTATTATTATTTTCAATAATTTTTACACTATTTCCATTACTTTTTCACTTTTCTCCATCACATCACTTATATTTTTTCTCTTTTTCCATCACATCACTTATACTTTTTCACTTTTACCTTAATTCGTGTGTCCAAAAGCAACGAGCAACTTATAGCGTGACGGATGGAGTACTATATTTGATATGAAAGAAAAAATTAAATAAAAATATATATGTAATGTGTAAGAGTAAAATAAATAAAATATATATTTGATGTATATGATAAAGTTGTTGTGATTTGTATTGAATTATGTGCAATAGGTGTGATGGGAAAAATTAATCCATCCTCCATCCAAATGGACACATCCCAAAACAAGCACGGAGATGTACCATCCCCCACATATCCAATTTTGGATGGACAAATCTCATCCATCATCCAAATATTCATTCATACATATTATACACTTATATCTCTATTTTCACAAAATTCCACACAATTATATCATCACATTTTCATCCACCTACTTATTCTCACTTCTATTTTTATTTTAACCACTTATTATCTCTCCTACTTTTATTTATTTACTTATTTTTTCTCTTATTTTCATAATCATAATAATAAAATACTAATCTCTTATTGTTACAATCATTATCACACTAATTAATAATAATAAAATAATATAATGTTATGTTAATTTAACATGAAATTCTATCACTTTACTATTTACAAAATTATCCTCGTTCAATTTTTTTCATCTCTATTTCACAATCACCGTTCTTAACCAAATGTGCCCTTATTAACGTTCCGTCAATGGAACATCGGTCTGCATCTCACGTTTTCATCATTTTATTTTGTTTTGGACTCTATTAATTTTTTAGTAGTTCCGTTAATAATTTGAACAAATCAGATACAGCTTTCGTGATTTATTTTAAAATAATACTATATTATTTCCGCATTTGTTTCTTAATTTTGAATTGTTTTAATATTACTTTTATATTCAAAAAAATTTATACTTAAAAAAATTTAAAAAATTATTATTTTATTTATAGATTGGAGTAAAAATTCGAGAGAGTATTTTCTAAACTTGTAAGTGCTTGAATCCCTCTTGCCTATGATTTTATTGTAAGGGATTGAGCACCTCTTGTACTCCAATTCTTTATAATAAAAGCAGTTCACTTTACTGTTAAAAAAAAAATCTACCCACATCTATTTTTTTTTTATGACATAGAGAGAGTATAACTGTGTTCATTGATATGTACTCTCTTCGTTCCGATATATGTTTCCCGTTATTTTTTGGCACACGTATGAATTAAGGCAAAATTTAAAAAGTATAAATGATATGATGAAAAATGTAACAAAAAATAATGAAAATAATGTAAATAGTAATAAAAATAATATTAAAAAATAAATAGAAATTTCTAAAAAGAGTAAAAAACTAAATAAAAAATATATAGTGTGACGAACGAAAATTGATCAAATGAAAAATATATAGTGAAATGGAGGGAATATATGTACAGGTAATAGGTGACTAATTTCACTGTCAATGTTGGTTTTTAATTCAGATCAATCAATTCAAGGCATAATTGATGAATGATGATCCATCCGGTTTTACAAATTTGAAATGTTGATTCAACATGCCAAAAAATAAAAATGCCACAAAGAAAAAGAAAAGTAAAATGACATTTTCGTATGTAAATTGTAAATTAATGAGATATATATAATAAAATGATATGTTTTATATGAAAATAGTTATGTTATGAATTACCCATCTATCTCAAGATAATTTTAATATTTTCTATTTTGAAATGTCTTAACTCTTTTTCACACTTTAAAAATGAAATAACTTACACTCAACAATTGCGTGTCCTATCCACATGAAAAATAAGTTGGATGGGAGTACTTTTTAATTTCTTAAATTACTATTTAATTTTTGATATTTTAGGCCAAATATTTCATGCTTAAAAGGTTATTTAAAACTTGATATTTCAAAATTAACTATTATTAATATTATAAATTTTTTTATTTTAAATATGAATTATATTACTGGTTACCAAATTAATTATTGTTAACATTATTTATTAATAATATTATGATACTATTGATCTCAATTTTTTTTTTTTTTGATACTCTTGACCAATTATTTAACATATTAAAATCTTTAAAACACTTTCAAAATAAATTTATCATAAACTATTTTCGTGCAAAATTTTGCCACAATAAAAATCTTTAACCAATAAACTATAACATCAAATTTCACAAAGCATCCTTTTAATAATGGATCAGGAAATTGATACTAGCATTTTTTTAAAAATACACTACTTTTAAAAATATTCGATAATTTAAAAAAAAATTCATTTCCAATTTTTACTATGTTAAAAAAATGTTGAAAAAAAGAAAAGAAAAATACTGAAGAAAAAGTAGTGTATTACTCTATTAGGCTAGTGTCAATAACTGGTCCTTTAATAATGTGCAGTTTTGGCCCAGTGAGATTCATCGATCCAATGGGCCAAAAAGAAACCAATCATTTAATCACACAGTAACAGTATTGTTGGGAAAGGTATTTGCGTTGGTATTTGCAGGAAATTGATATTTTTAGAGCAAAACATAAATTGAAAAATGAACAGAGGAAGAAGATCAATTGGATTCTCTTTCAATTGTAAATCGAAGCCCATTTAATAATTTTGAGGCCCTCTGAATTCAGCAATTTGGAATGAAATTTTTTGAAAAGCAAAACATTTCTCCATTTAGTTGGCACATTTGTTTGACAAAGAGAAAAAAAAAAAAAGGGAGACCTCCTTTTCTCACCGTTGCCGGGCTCAAATTTTTTTTTTTTCGGTAATGTTAATTGTTACTCACTCCGTCCAAGAGGTGTTTTCACCTCTGAGATGACATAACTTTTAAGAAAAGTAGAGTGTTGTGTAAAGTTATATTATTAAAATAATGAGATTAGTTGGATTGTGAGGATAAAGTTAAAGTAATAGTTTTCATTTATAGGGTGTGAAAACAATTGTGGGACGGACGAAAAAGGAAAGTGTGAAAACAATTATGGGACGGAGGGAGTAGTTTTTAGTTCATCAAGTTCCCAAACATTTTTAATTCCGGTAATGTTAATTGTTACTCCCTCCGTCCCAGAAGACATTGCGGTGTCTTTTGGGCACGGGGTTTAAGAAAAAGGTATAAAAGGTACATTTTTATGAATATTATATGTGTGTTGTGAGAGTGGAGTTTAATAAATAGTTTCTACTTTTGGATATGCAAACTTTTTATGGAACAGACCAAAATAGAAAATATGCAATGTCTTTTGGGACGGAGGGAGTAGTTTTTAGTTCACCAAGTCCTCAAACATTCCAAGTCAACCTTATATCTCCCATCTCCCAATACGTTTCCAAAGAGAATCGAACCCGAGTCACTCATTCAAGTGAAGAGCCCAGTGGCCAGGTAAGCTAACCCACGTAGCTTGACGTGGTCAATTTCTATTTTATTTTCTAAACCCACTTTCTAAATATTTTTAGCCCATCTTTCTTATTTTAAAAGAAGGAAGACAACACGTGGAAAAATAAAAAAGAGCTTGGAAAACAAGCCTTGAGGGAAGCTCATCTCCCAAATCTCTACACACGCTTAAACAGTAGTGAGAGTTTTATTTTTCTTAGTTAATTTTTATTAGAACTCGGGACAGTATTGCTCATTCAAGTTGTAATCACCTTTGCTGGGTGAATATATTCTTTAATCTTTTAATTTAATTGGTACTTTTTATGTCTTTGGTTTATTATCATGGATTTATTTAATTTGATCAAGGGTTAACTCTTTACAGCTTTGGGTGTATGAAATTATGTGATAATTGAACTCTAATTTGACTTATATTTTTTATTTTGTGAAAATTGGTTGATTGTGTCCTTAGATGATGTATTAACAACAAAAGAGAGTTGATCTAGTATAGACGAGTGCATTGTTGAAGGGTACGAGAGATCAATTGCTTTCGTGAGGTGCTTATAAGAACATCGAGAGATGCTAAGAGTTTGTTAATTTGGTGAGGCATTTGACTTAGTCGAAGAAGTCAATGAAACGAAAATGTGACATAAATTAAATGAATGAGTATTATGTGTGTATAAATATATATATATATATATATATATATAGTATTGCCCCACGTATTATATGCATGGTTTGGTTGTAAAAATTTTGAAGGACTTTTGAAATTTATTTATTTATAAAAAGTGAATAAATTAAGATATAAAATTTTGAACATAGATGAAAACCTAATCAATTTTATTGGTAAGACTCCCAACAACAAATTAATCATTAATTAAATATATATATATTCCTAACGAAATTGAGCGCCTTGTGAAGATGTTTGTTCTTGAGAGCAATGTAGTCTTTGGTGATCACGGGTAGAAAATGAGGGGACGAAGAAAGCCCGGGCAGTGGTTCGACTACAGACTCCGGCGGTGGGCCACAAAAATAGGCGAAGGTGTATCTATGCTCCGCGTCGTTGGGAATGACTCGATGGTAAACGCGCGGAAAACGAGCATTGGAGATAATGTGCATGAGGTCACCAATGTTTATAATTAGAGCACCTGAGACTGGAGGAATCTGTATCCAACCATCTTTGAAAAGTTGGAGGCCATTTGTGTCATTTTGATGGAGGATTGTAAGTAGCAGACTATCTGTGTGAGGTGCTAAGCCGATTGCTTGGCTAGGGTTTGGACAACTTGGGTAAGAGTTGAGCTGCAATGCACCCACTGATTGGTTAAGGAAAGATGAATAAAATGTTTTTTCATCTTCTCCCAATGCTTTGATCATCATGACCAGGATTTTGTGGGCTAATGATCTCATCTCCTTTTCATATTTCTCCATTGCATCACTGTATGCAAAAATATCATAAAAATAAAATACACATGTTATAGTAAATACTCCCTCCGTCCCAGAACTATTTTCTTAGTAGTTCTGGGCACCCGAATTAAAGAAAAATAAGTATGTGAGTGTAAAATTAAATAATAAAATAAGAAAAAATATATTTTATTGACTTTTGTGAAAATAAAAAAATTTCTTTTTTATATATGTGTGTGAAAAAAGAGTTGGGATGTAGTGTGAAAATAGTTTTGGGACGGAGGGAGTATATATTACATTTTTCTTCCTAAGGATATATGGTTCACTTTTACTTTTCACATAAATGAATAAGTTGTCTTTTCACATCAACTAAAAAAATACTACAATCTATTATAAATGAAATTGTAAACTCTATAAAGTTCGATAAATCTTATAAATTAGTATATATTTTCATATATAAATATGCATGACCATACCAAAACTCTTGATACTGATTGGGCCAAAGTAGTTTAGCATGATCAACGGCTGACCCCATGATGGTGAACCCCTCATGCCACATTAACTTGGAGAAGAAAGGCGATATACGCGCCACCCCATAGCCTGTGGCGCCGTTGGGAGAACGCAGCGCCTGAAGCTTCCGATCAACTGGAAGAGCAAACAGCCGCCGCACATGTTCCTCCACGTCATCAACAAGACTCAGCGGAACTTGGTGGTTGGTCACTTGAAACATCCCCCATCTTTGGCACGCGTTCCGCACGTGCTCCACAACATCCGGAGCATTTAGGTCAATGATGGGTACTGACTCATGATCCGTACGTGCACATTTTTCTGATGAAAATCCGTCTTCCTGTGTCCACTGGTGGGACTCAGGAACCTCTCGGATCGACCCGAAATCGAGAGGGATAATGTCTTTAGGTTGGAAATGGGTGTCGGTATAGGCTTGTGAGAGAGATGTTGCCATTTTGTGTTGTTGTCTGGATCTTTCTTGCAAGGTGTTGTTTCTTAATTGCATTACATATACATATATATATATATATATATATTTTTTTTTTTTTTTAATACATTAACTTATATTATTAACTAATATTGTCTAGCCTTCCTTTTTATTATTGCATTACTATAATAAGTAATCTCCCTTCTTTCAGTTTTTATTTTTATATTCACTTTATAAAAAAGTAATCTTTCTTTTTTATGTTTATATTAGGAGTAAGTCTCTTGTGCACCAATTACACTGTGCAACTCAAATTTATTTTTAAAAAGTTAAACAAAATACTACTGAAAAGTTACACAAATTATTACTGAAAAGTTAAACTATTAAAAATACACTTTTCAGTAATAACATGTTTAACTTTTTAGTAGTATTTTATTTAACTTTTTAAAAATAAATTTGAGTTGCACGGTGTAACTGGTGCATACAAGACTAAGTCTTTTATTATTACATTCACTGTAATAAGTAATCTTCCTTCTTTTAGTTTTTATTATTATATATTCACTAAGTAATCTTGTAATTGTAATTACATTCACTCTATAATAAGTAATCTTCCGTTTTAATTTTTTTTTTATTACGTTCACTTTAATAACTACCTACTCCGTTCCGTAGGAATGTACATCCTACCGGATGATACATTTTTTTAAAAAAAAAATTATATATGAGTAAATATGTATATAATATTTGTAAGTGTGTACGCAAAACAATGTATTTTTTTTTATAATGTGTAAATTTGTGATGGACGTCCAAATAAGAAAAGTGTGCAAAATTTTGTGTGAGTAATAATAAGTAATCTTTCTTTTTTAAGTTTTTATTATTACATTCACCAAAATCTTGACCACTAATTCTATTATGTAATTTGATTACATTCACTCTATTACGTATTCTTGACCATTAATTCTATTTTGTAATTTAAATGTTTGATTATAGAGTGTGTCTGCTGTGCACAGGGTGCATAGTATGCACCCTTCAATTTGACTATTTCCAAGCCGATTTTTGCTCCGCCAAGCTTGCGCTGGAGTACCCTCTTCAACCCTGCATTTTCACTATGAATCTCTCTTCATTTGCGCAATGCAAATCAAAATCTGTTTAATTGGATCTAACTAAGAGGAATCGATATATACAAAAAGCATCAGGACGACATTCAAGTGATCTTTCTGCGACAAAATACATAAAGCATGTATATATGATATCTAGTCTTCGTATTCATAAGATTCGTGCCATGCAATGAGATATAATGCCATGAAAAAAAGGGTTTGATCTTACATAGTATGATATAAGCTGCAAATTTTGAAGAAAAAAAATTTATAATACCGAAGAACAAATATATAATACCAAAAAAAATATTTTATAATACCCATAGAATAATTTATAATACATAATGAACAATTTATAAATAAATATTTAATAATTAAATAAATAATAAACGAGTAATACTCAAATAACAATTTATAATACTCAAAGAACAATTTATAATACTCAAAGAATAGATAATAAATACCCAAAGAATAGATAATAAATACCCGAAGAATAGATAATAAATAC
>JAPKLY010000054.1:1181626-1235670 GCA_026898435.1 Prunella vulgaris | reverse complement strand
ATGTCTTTAGTAATACCCAAAGAATTCTTTAGTAATACCCGAAGAATTCTTTAGGCCAATTTTGCCAGATGGGAGCCTGCACATGGTGCCTTCAATTTCGGACATCCATGGAAAGAGTATGTTAAGATTGGGGCTTCACTCAGAAGTTGTGCTTACTGCATTGAAGCGTTGAATGGTAGCATGAGTTCAGATTCTCAGGTAATCAATCATTCATGCAATATAAACAACTCTACTTTATGCTTCCAGTTTTCTCAGAACTCAGAGTTTGTGCTTTCTTACAGGCTTCTGATCTCCTCAAGAAGCACTTTAGCAACTTCTGCATAACATTAAGCGTGAAATCCTCAGCTGTACTAAAACAGCTGGTTGTTTCCATCTCTACAATGCAAAAATCATCGAGGATAGATTTCATGGTTGAAGAAATGAGGAGTGCTGTTGAAGATCTTCAGAGTGGTCTGAAATGACTCTCCAAACATATTTGTAATACCCGAAGAACAAATTATTAATACCACAAGAACAATTATTAATACCCGAAGAACAATTTAGCTATACCTCAAAAACACACAATGCGGCGTGTATTGTGTGTTTCTGGAAAAATCAAATTAAATTCAAAATTAAAGTAAAATCAAGGTGCATAGTATGCACAGGGGTGCATACTAGAATTTGTGTTGACTATAATATTCAATGCCCTTCAAATCACCCTTAATCACTACAAAAAAAACTCGTGTTTTAGCGACCGCTTTGTGATAAAAAAAGACGGTCACAAAAACAGCGGTAGCAGATAATTTGCGATCGCCTTTATTAGACAGTCACAAATTAGTGATTATATACGCGGTCACAAATCGGTCACAAATTAACCCGGTTTGGTAAATCGTTCCAGCACACTAACCATATCATCACATATTATATATGAGCCTTAATTGACTCAGAATAAATGGAGCAATTTTCGCATCTGAGAGGAGTTGAACACGCGATCTCTGGGCATCTCAGAAGCGGCATGTTCCACTCGGGCACTTGTTGATTTCATTTACTTTTGTGCAACTAATTACATATAACTCCAAATTGAGTCACGTTTTTTTTAATGCCTCAAATTAATTTCTTTTTGTGTCTAATTTATATATGTATATATATTTCAATAAAATGTTATTAATGTTATAAATTTAATAATTTACATTACTAAATTTTTTTAAGTTATCCATTTTTTTACAATTAATAATATATAATTCCAAATTGAGTTACGTTTTTTTAATTCGTCAAATTAATCCTTTGATACTTTATTTATATATATATATATATATTTCAACAAAAAAATTAATTTTATAAATTTAATAATTACAATACTAAATTTTTAATTTGTTTTTTTTATGGAATTAATTGTATATAAATTTAATAATTACAATACTAAATTTTATAAAGCAAAAAATTAAAGGAACACGAAAATTAGTTACCTAATTTGTCATGAATAATTATATTTGGAGGTATACTTAAGTCAAGATACTTTCATTGTAATAATGACTGCATAAGGAATAACCAGTACATATAGATAAAAAAACATAAATCATATATAAATCTAAAGTTCATCACGCTCTGTATCTATCTATATTAATGTCTACATTATTTAATATATATATATTTATAACAGTTTTCATTAATTTTTGAACATATTTGACTATCATTGCATAAAAAATTGGACGTGAGTCTCAATTTCAAATGTCGTGTATTTAATTTTTATTAAAAGAAAGAAATTTTATATTATTGGAATACATCTTAATTAAATCGTTAAAGGGGATTGAATTCGTTGGGACAGTTAGCTCGTTAAACATAGAAGAAGGGTTGAGCCAATCTTTTATTAGTCTGTTCAGAATGGACTGGACCATTTGGTTGCGGGTAGGATGCAAGCTTTTGTGGATTGATCCACCTCTATTTTTTATATTTTTTAATACATTATTAACAATGAGTAGGTCTATTGTGAACTCGAGTTCACATGAACTCGTATAATTGTTATGTGTAATCACTATTACTGTTATAAAAATATACTAAAATTTTAACAGTGATAGTGCATATGCATAACAATGATAGTAAATATACATAATGGTGATAGTGTATACACATAACAGTGATAATTGAAAATCCGAGTTCATCGTGAACTCGGGTCATACAAGTTTTTGTCATTAACAATATATTACTTATTCCATGCCACAATTTAACACCTCTTGAATTTTATATTTTTTTAAGAAAATTATATTTTTAAATGATATAGTGGCATATGATAAATATATGTAAAATTTTATGAATGTTTGTGCAAATTGATATGAGACGTTTAAATTAAAAAAAAAAAGTGCAAATTTCGAAGGGACGAAGATAGGTACATTTTAGGAATGTAGTAGCACAATTATTCATGGACTCAAAGCCTACTTAACTGCAGTCTGGCTCAAGGCATCATCCCACCAACTCAGGGCTCCAAAGCCTGAAACCTGTGGACGAGCCCGAGAGCTTAGAACCCTAAAAAAAAGAATAGTGTGCAACATGAATCCAGATGAGATCAAGAGCAGCGCGGCCCAGCCCAGCTCATCGGTCAGTAATATTCTTAGGCCGGATTGGGATAGATATTTTTAGATCGGACCTATGAAATTGAGTTCAATCCAGCCTAATCTAGTCTATAGGTTAATGGACCAGCACAGCCAATTTTTCGAATAATAATTTTAAAATTTTGTAGTGCTATATTTTGTTTAGTGCACTGTACATACCGGAGCTTGTTATTTAGCCAAAACATTAACCTTTATTTTGTAAAAAATAGATCGCTAGATATACTTGTCCAAAACACAAACTCGTATAATACATATTACTCAAAACAATTCGTAATATAAAATTAATTTGATTGGTAATAAAATTACAGGTAATTTATTTGGGATATATTTGCTCAAAATAATGGATTAGATGACGAAAATAACTGTTAATAGATATACAGAAATGATAAAAGGGACATATTGCATAAAATCTCGCGAGTTTATACTTAAATCACATAATCTCATAATGGAAGCTTGCTCTGTATACACACTTGAATATAATCACTTCATGCATATCTCAGATGAGGAGAAGCATACGAATTTGCAATATATTATTATTATTAATAATAAATTAACCTATATCAGGCCAAATGGACTGTCCGTGGTCCGTCATGTTGGTCATGCCAAAACGCCTCAAGCCTATCTAGCCCGACGGATTATCTGGGTAGGATCAAAATTGCTCGATTGTTAGGAACTTCATATTTTAAGTCCAAACCAAATCTCAAGTAGGTTGGACCCACCAATCGGGGTCGGGCTAAAATTTGTCAGCTTACTCGCTGGCACCTCGTTGACATTTTGCTGATCTCGTCTGTTCTCAAAGAGGTCGGACGAGGTTCAAGAAGAATCAATCTCGCTAGACCTCACTCGACCTCGCTAGACGTCGGTAAACTCCCAGAAACAACATCATGAAGACCACGTACCTCGACCAATGAGACGACGCTCAGAAGCTGGTCACGTGATTGGATCAAGACTATTATAGCAGTCTGTAATAGAGAAGAGTTGATAACCACTCTAGGAAATACTTTCTTTGTAAAAGATCAAGTACGGATACTTAGTTGCCCATTTTTTTATTGGGCTAAATTCTCTCAATGCTAAGAATTTGATCCATATCATGTACTTGTCAGAATTCATGCATTTAAAGTTTAAAGAAAAAATTGTGATTTGTTTTCCATGTGGCATGGGATGGCGTTTGAAATTAGTGTTGTCCTCGATCGATTGATAAACGTGATTTTAGAGTTTCCTATGGTTTTCATATTCGCCAAACACGCATAGTTTGTACTTTGTAGGGATGTTTGGTGTTCCTACATCAACCTATGATCATTTAGAAATTGGGCTTGTGAATCACAAAATAGTATAATTTGGTGTATTAGTATTACCCAATTGTATTTTTAATGAATAACCGTTGTTTTCATTGAAAAGTTTGAAATATTTGCACCAAGTAGTTATAATTGTTCAAGTATAATTGTTTAATGCAAAATAATTATCAATATTATTTAGAAATATATTTAAATTGTATAATGCTTCTCCAAATCCAAAATTGAAAATAGAAGAAAAGAAAATAAATAAGCATGTTTATCCCCTCCGGGGGACGTGGATTGCGAGCATGAGGGAGTTAGAAAGAAGAATGGTATGCGATGGTAATGGTAGATATAGGAGGCGATATAATTTTTTTTTTTTAAAAAGGCTAAATAAGTCAACAAATTTTTATTTATAAGATAATGCATTTACAAATACACTCAAGTGCATTTTTTTAAACGCAATCATTATTGAAAAGTTACATATATTATTAAAAAAATTATCCTTTATATCGGGTTTGATTATTCTATAGTAATAGACGTAACGTTTAAAAAATGCACTTAGTATCAAATTATAATCTTGATTTCAATATCTTTCGATAGGCCCAGTTCATTTACACTAGTCAAATTGGTAAAAATCTTAAGGTTTTATTTAGATTGGTGAATTTGAAATCTATGGATTTACACATAAATAACCAACATATCCATGAATTTACAAATATTTAGATTCCGTTTTATGTTTAAAATTGGGAAATTCTAAATTCTCTTCAAACGCATGTCATTTAAAATCACTCCCTTTTATCCCTTTCTATCTCTCATTTTTCTTACTTTTTCCCTTTTCTCCCATCTCTTTATAATTCATAACTTAAAATATATGCTTTCTTAAATGTATTTTTATTTAAATCCAATCATTTTCAAATTCATCCATCCAAATGTAGCCTAAAACATTTTGACCATTTTTTTAAAATTCTTTTACAAATTTTGAAAAAAAAAATCTTCAACTTTTACCATGTTAAAAAAATCCAAACATATACTTAGGGTGTGTTTTATTTAATGGATAAACTAATCTATCCCGCCAAAAACATGCATGCTTCGACGGAATAGATTAATTTATCTATAAAACAAAATATACCCTTATGGTATGTTTGGTTTAGGGGACTAAATAGTCATTCCCCCAAACAAAGGACTATTCCTGCCAAAACATGTTTTGGCCGGAATAGTCCTGTGTTTGGGGGATTGACTATTTAGTCCCCTAAAACAAACATACCCTTAGCGTATTGATCCGGATAGTATATTGCCCAGTTTGACTAACGTCAATAACATCGGCCCTTCCGATATTGTGATCTCTATCCGACCCGCAAGATGAAAAAATCATTGGAGACACCAATCCTGAAAATTGGAATAAATACAACTAGACATAAATACTTGCAAAGATTCACAACTACTAATAAAAGATTAAAAACAACACAAATTTTAACAAAAAAATCCAAAAGAAAAGAGCGATTGATCAAATAGCATACTACTATATAACTAGGTGTGGACAAATTCGATTCAAACAAATATAAATTTTTTCTTCTCCATACAGTTAACTCCTCATTCTACCTAAATTTGCTCTATCAAACCATTAAACCACAAATTTCTTACTCAAAATGAATGTGAGAGAGAGAGAGAAGCTAATCAATGATGGAGTGTCACAGGTACATAGCCAATCACTCATTTGGCAGCTCCAACTCATTATTACATCAGCACTCTTTTCGCGGCTTCATTTTTCGCCTCGTTCAGAAAACTCCTCGCCATATATATACGTGCATTCGATATCAAGAAAACCAGTTACCAAATTTGATGACAATTTCTTGCTCTCTGGCATCTTTAGGATAGACAGATTGTTGAAAATTGAGATCCTCCGAGACTAAATATACCAAACAATACTGCTGCATGGAAAACAATTTTTCAATCACCAGTGCCAAAGCCTCGATCTTTGTCTGATTGCCTCCCTTGCAAGTCTCTCAGTACAGCGACGCCAGCAGCTGCTGCATTATCACCAATAGTAGGTGCGTGTTTTTCTCCTGGAGACGGCCTACTGGTTGAATTAGGCATGTATGTTGTCGACCAAGATCCTCCATTCGATCCAGCTAAGGCCATTATAACATCTGCCTGATGTCCATAACAAGAAGCTGGTATGAATGATACTAAAAGCAGTACTAGATTCAAAACGAATGATCGGGTTATACTCCTAATCTAAGAATAGTAGAAAATGCATGATTCTGATATTTGTATCCAACATTTTATTCCTCTAATGTAATATTTACCGCAGAGCACATAATTAAGCAAAAGCTAATTCTAATAATATATTCATTCTTGGACACAAAATAAGCATCACGTCCTAAATGCAACGGCATATCATATTAGAACACAAGAAATAAATGTTCAATAATTAAGTGAATCACAATATCAACCAAAAAAAAAAAAAATCCTTGTTCTCCGTCGAAATTCAAACAATATTTCTTTCAATATTTCCCTGAATTTAAATGCACGGGTAGTAATACTAATATACGCTGCCAATAGCCCATCGGGAAACTTTTCAAGAAAAAAAGTTCACCGTCTCAGTTATGCAACATAAGGTACCAGATATGGATGAATATGATGTATGCGGATTAGCAAGTTGACAATAGTGGTTATGAGAACGGCATAGGTAAACGAAGAAGGCTACACAAGGTCAGAGAGAGAGAGAGAGAGACTTGATAGTGTGGTGACATTAAATGTGGACCCCACCAATTAATAAGTTCATTGCTTAAAATTGACAAGTATCCTTCTTTATAATGCCTCCCATTTATCATATAATAAATACAAATCTCAATGTCTGGTCTATTACAACACAAAGTCGAATGGTCTAATCTCATAGCCAATTCACAGTATTGAATTTTCACAATTTTGATATAAAAATGGTTATTTTCATTGGGTTAAAAACAACCCAATTTCTACGTCAACTATCCATTGCATTTGTTATTCCTAACTGTAAAGCAATCACATAAATCAGACGTACCCTTTGAATTCAGAATAGAACACTTCAATGAATTTTACAAGTGCAAATATTCTGTAAAATGCAGAACAAAATACCTTATTGGGATGAACATTGTCGAATACGTGTGCTTGGCCACCATAAAATATAGTCATTTGACGACCAGTAGATTCTATTCCACGCTGGCTGACATAAGATCAACAAAAGTAAAGCTCATCAAGCTTGCCTTAAGGTGAATCAATCAAGCGCTAAATAGATCAAACAGAACCTGTGTTCTGAATTACAAACCTGGGCGTAGTAGAAGACTCTGGTTCAGAAATCCCGACTCCCGACTTCTGTTTACCACTTCTTATGAGCACCCCAGCTGGCTGTCTCCCAGGCATACCTACAGCTGCGTTTATCGAGCTCAAAACTCCAGATCCTTTAATTCCAGTACGAGATCCTTCATCAGCTGCTGTCTGTGACATTAATGTGGGACCAGCTTTCGAATCTTTAAACCTGTTTGACTGCGCCTGATAACCGAAAGGCATCACCTGGCCGCTGCGTGGAGGATATTGCAAAGCGGGCCCAGGATTTAGGCCCGTAGCTCTGTCCCATTTGGAAGGATTGGTATCAGTTCTACCACCAGCAGAAGATTGAGATACAAAAGAGGCTGATATTGGCCTCATTTGATGCATACCATACGATGCCTCATCATCATGGGGGCGTCTAGGCCGCTCCCCCCCTGAATATCGCAACAACTGATCATATAGAACAAAACTCCCAATATTAGAGTATACTGTGAACACCATAAAAACTCTTATTAATATCCTGATACTATATTTAAGAGGACTATACTTCTTTGAGGCAAGAAATAGGAAGAAAAAGGAGCACACCTTAGTCAAGAGTGGGCTGTCTTGCGTATCTACTAGCCCTTGTGGAAATTTATCTCTTGACGACATCATAAAAGAATCAGAGTTGCTTCGTTTATAGCCCGTGAACTTATTACTACTTTCGGGTCCTGAAATATCACCTCTTGACCCATAAAATGGTATCCCCTCCAAATGGTTACCGATGTGCCTTTCTAACATAATTGATGAGAAAACACTGTCAAACCACAACCTTGTACAAATGGAATGCAGAATCGTAAAATTGGAGAAGCATCAAAAGTTGGAAAGCTACTTAGGTTACTTTTGTACTCAACATGTGCACTCACAAGCTGAATTTAATGGTCAAGAAAACAGTAAACAAACTCATTCTTTTACATTCAGAATTGAGCTATCAAGAGTTGATTCACTAGTAATCTTAAACGTTAAACACTATGCTCCAATTTTCAAATACATTAATAAAACGAGAAGGTTATCAACTCCAAATGCATATATACATACGCAAATAATATATACTCCTATATTCTACATATATACAAGGAAAGCCTCACACAAACCACTCCATTGCCACAAGAACAAGATAGCCACAAAAGTTAATGGGATTTAACCAAATACCAGCAACAATAAGTAACAAAGCCAAATACAACGTCAAGAAAGTATAAGGTCACCATAAAAACTTTGCAAATGAAAATATAATCTTAAGAAAAGTCATTATCTATAATACATATGCGATGCAGAATTGAAACAAGATAAGAAAGGAAAACCAAAGACAGTAATTAAAATCAAATTACTGCAACACTGAACCAAAAGATGACAATGGGGGTATGATATGCTCCTCACCAGAACCCAGATCAGAAGTGGAGGAGGGCGACACTTCAGACGGCGGCCGGCCGCCGCCAACGGCCTCCGGTGCAGATTCTTGGCCTTTGTTACCAAGAAAATCATGAAAAGTAGTGGACTTCACATCGGAGTCGCCAACGGCTGCAGTTTGTTTGTTAGTTTTACTGTTGCTGTGAGCATGAGCCATATATGTACAGCGACAGTGTGAGGTTAGTTAAATATGTTTTTGCATCTGAATTCAAGCCCACGTTTTTAACAGCCCACAATCATTAAAGATTGAGCTGGGTGAGAATCTTTAGTAGATAAAACAACAATTAGAGAAAAAATCAAGCGGTTTTTAACTCTGGGCAAGAGGGGTTTCAGGAGAGAGGATTCTTGATGGGGGGAGCAGGGATTTCATGAAAAGAGGAGAGAGAATTGCAGGAATTTTGTAAGGTGGGAAAGAGAGAGGGGTACTAAAAGGAAGGTTTTTTTTTTTTTCTGGCAAACACAGATACAGATGTGCTTTCTCTTTCTTGTTTTTAATAATACTCCTGTTTACAGTCCCCCCCTCTCTCTCGCGCTCCACAAAGTAATGGAGTAGTAATAATAGTTTAATTTTGACGAAGAACTCTCTCTCTCTTAAGAGAGTAAATTTGTGATGTAAAAAAGTGTATGTGGATATAGTGGATTTATAGTGTGTTCAAATAATTAAGGCAGGGTGGGTCTGGTTCAGTTGATGCAGAAAGCACACACTACAACGCGAGACCAGGTGTTTGGGTTATTTCTATGCTATTCAACGTAAGTGTAAGGATAATTCTAACACATGTTACATCGTTCTTTGATTATTTTAATTTTTAATATTACGTTATACTTATTTTTTTAGATATTATTTAAAATTGTTTTTAGGTATTACTTAAATCTATTTTTGAAATATTGGTGAATTATTTTTAGGGTATTATTCAATTATTTTTCAGTTACTATAAATTGTTTTTTGAATATTATTCATCTATAAATTAGGGGTGCGACTATACATACCCCAATTATTAAACATACTCCATTTAAAATGAAAAACTAATTAAAAATATTAAATATATCTCATTTTTTACTATTATACCCTCTTCCAATTTTGATCAAGTTTTCTTCTTTCTCAAGTCATGTTAATGCTCCACAATTAAAAGGAAATAAAGTAGTGTGTTGCCAATTTTTTGCTATGAGAACTGAAACTTTGCATCGTCATTTTATCTGTTGCAACCGAATAAAATTTTAAAAGAATTCACTAGATGAACACCATGTCTTCTTCTTCACGCTCCTTCAGATCTCACCTGAGTTTTTTTTTTCTCCGCCTGAAAATCATCATTTTCCCTGTCCAAAATTTCATAATTTTCAACCTTTCTGTATCGCCGTGGGAAATACGGCGGCTCACCCTCTTCCATGCCACCCCTTTCGCAGCGCTCTTCAACAATAAGGCAAATGTCGTTTTAATTATTTATTATGTATAATAATATTTCATCAATAAATAATAAAAATATATAATTTAGATTAGTTTGATGTCACTAACAAAGCATAAAAAATGAGATTGAATTGATCACCAACATAAAAATTTAGGATTGCGTAGAGCTGTAGAATGGTTTCGAAAAAATTTGAGATAAAATTTATTGGATGAGAGAGATGATTGAATTCTATGCTTAGAGGAATTTAAGGTATAAATAGTCGAACTCATAAATTAGCTTGTGTATTATATATTGATTGGGTATTAGCACTCCCAAGGGTTGTGGCAAATTTGCCACCAAATTCATCAATTTGCTACAAAATTTGCCAACAACAGTGTTGATATGGCGAACTAACACTATCGACATAGGGCAATTACGCTAGGCTTAGCAGGTCGCCAGGGCCCACCCAGATCCGTTGAAGTGCGGAGCTCGCCCATGCAGGGACGACTTAGCTACGTAGCTCGCCCAAAAGAGCTAACCTCTGTCATTACCGGAGCTCGCCCCATGTCCCCCTGTGGGCCTCACCGAGTTCCACCACCATGTAGCATCCGTAAGCCATGCAAGGCATTGAAGCTCGCCCTGGAGCTCGCCGAGCCACTGAAACTCATCTCCGAGCTCGCCCATGAGCTCGCCTGTTAGCCAACTAGATCCCGATGGTTGTACTCTTTTTCCCTCCGTCCGGTTTATCCACAAGGGTGGTTTACGGTGAGGTTTTTAATGAGGCTCATCTAGTCTAAGGCATAGTAGTAGGACGAGGCACAACATAGGTAACAGTGTAAGGGACCAGGACGAAGGTTACGGACCCTCGTCAACACCGGAAGTCATATAGGCTCATAAGGTGCCGTCTCACACCCACACACCTATAAATAAGACCTCTCTTGTACTATTCACACAATTTTTTCTCACAATTCTGAAAATCAATACAACTCCCATTACAATATTTCTCTCTCTAAACTCTCTACTCTCCCTCCTCATATTACATCCAAGAACACAAATTCTTGGATTATTGTTTGATAGGATTAATATGTTGTAAAGCCACATAAACAAACATCTATTAGTAAATTCTATTAACAAACAGTAAAATCATCTCCAATCATAAAATTCAAATCTTAACTCAATGAGAATATTCTTTTAGAATATTCTTACTTTAATAAAATTTAATATTTATTTTATTATTATGTCTGTATAATTAATTTTATAATTTGTTATTATTATTTAAATCTTTAAAAATTAAATCAATAAAAATATATATTTAATAAGAAAAATTAAAAAACTATGAAACAATGATTTAAATCACAAAGTTCAATAACATAATACATCACATTACTTGTGTATTTTATTTATGTATTTCTTATTGTGTTTTAGCATTGTATTTTTTTTATGCACTATGATTTTATTTTCTATGTTGTAACTTTTTTAAAATTTAAATTTGATATTTCTTTTAATTAGTTACAATTTTAATTTTTAAAAAATACAACAATTATTTATATTTTAATATTTAATTTTTATATCACATAATGTTATAAATAAATTTAATTCAATACATAATGGTAGTACATAATATTACATTTAAATAATAGATCACATAAAAAACAATTAAATAAATTATTGTATAATATAATAAAAATGATAAAAAAAAAAGGTGATTTGAGTCGATGAACCGTGTGTGGCAAATTTGCCACACACTGTTCAAATGTGGCAAATTGAGGCATGATTTGAGTTTCCCTTGGAAGAGGTTTGTGTGGCAAATTTGCGGTTGAGTTGCAATTTGTCACGCCCTTGGGAATGCTCTTAAAGTGGAAGGCATATTAATGAAGATTCAAAGCCAAATTAACAGGACAATCTTCAAAATCCACCAAGCGAGAGAACAATGCACCAAGCCGCCTTCTCCACCATGTCATCCACGTCTCTTCATTAACATAACAATCTTCAAATCCACCACCATGATCAGCCGATTGTTGCTTCCATGGCCGTAAAAATCGTTGTTGCCGTCGGACATCACGACCGCTGGGAGTCGTCTCTCTCCCCACTGCCGCCAGTCATCACCACCGTCGGCATCTTTGCTTCATCTCTACTGAAATCGAAGCAACAAATCGCCTATCAAACTCACCGCTTCATTGCCACACCGCAAGTCGCGCTATTGAATAAACATTTTTCACAGGCAAAAGCTATGTTTTAAAAAACCGGTCCGACCGCTAACCGGACATAGTAACGTACGGTTCAAAAGCGTTCGATCGGCCATCTATTAAAGCGCTTGAGAACCGGTCAAAAAAGTTTTAATCGGGTTGAACCGGTCCGGGTCGAACCGATTGCTATAAAGATTTTTTTAAAAAAATAAAAAATTAGGGGTTATTTTGCAATTTAAGAAATTTCTTGATGCCCTAATATATTTATTGAAAAAATCTAAAAAAGACGAAGAGCATGATGCCTAAATTCATTGACGTTGAATCCATTTCCGGCGGTGTGACGAGCGTTGCAACAACTTTAAGCGGTGCAACGTCTTCATCCAGTGTCTTCATTATATATTTAATACAAAGGATTAAATTATATAATATTATAATTTATATATTATATAATTATGACATCATACCGGCTCAATCGCTTTATTAACGGTCTGACCGATCGGACCCGATCCGACCAAGAAACCTAAGGTGTCCGGCTCAATGTCCGCTTCCGCTTTTTAAAACATAGGGCAAAAGGGGGGGGGGATTAGAACGAAAAATCAAATGTCATAATCTGATTCGGTCAAAATTATTACGGGTGCATCCAAAAACCACTCTTAAAAGTTGAAATAATTATAAAGTTAGTGTTTAAGTTATTCCATTTGTCCCCAATATTTGTTCTCACTTTTTATTTTCGTTCTCTCCTATATTTTTTCTCATTCCCCTTTTAAAAAATATTATTTTATTATTACACTCATATTGGGGTATTTTGACTAAGTTCATATTTGCAAACTCAACACAAAAGGTAAAAGTGTTTATTTTTTGAAAAAAAAACCACTTAAAACATGTTTTCAACAACTATTTTAAGTGTTTATTACTCTTTCCGTTCATGAAAATTAGTCCACGTTGCCTTAAATAGCCGTCCACAATAAATAGTCTACCTACCCAAAATGGAAAATTTTCAATCAATATTTTTATTTTTTTATACACATATACTCACTTTTACACATCACATCAAATACTTTATTAATAATTAACACTTCTTTATACTAATACACTCATTTTTACACATCAACATCAACTTTTTCTTAATAACCGTGCACAACTAAGGTAGACTAATTATCATGGACGGATGGAGTATTATTTTTGGTCAAACAATAATTTTTAGCTTTTAACTTCTACTTAAGCACTTCTACCCATTTCTCAATAAAATAATACAAAATATCTTTTTTAGAAACACTTCTTTTGCAAACATATTTTTTTTAATCAATTTTTAAAATCACTTAAATTTAAAACACTCCATATTTTTCATTTTGCTACTAAAATCACTTACTATCATTTTTTCAATTCTACTAGAAATTACAAACATGCACTAAACCAATAGAAAGAATAACAAAAGGTTTGGATGTTTGTAATAGAATGCAATTTTTTTTTATCGGTAAATGTTAGTTGTTATATAGCTAGAAGTTAGTTCACCCCCGGGTCACTCACTCAAATGAGTCGGTGACCAGGTGAGCTAACCCACCTGAATGTAGTGGAATGCAATATTGGTTGGATATTTTTTTAATTAATAAATACTCCCTCTGTCCCACTATAAGTTGCTCATTTTGTTATTTTCGTCCGTCCCACTATATGTTGTTCATTTACTTTTTTACCTTTTTAAGAAACTACTATTCACTTGTTTATTATTATATTCAATACTTTTTACACTATTTTAATTATTTTTTCACTTTTCTCCATCACATTACATATACTATCTCAATATTTTTTTACCCTTTTTAATATTAGTACCCAAAAATAACGAGCAACTTACAAGGGAACGCATGGAGTAAATTATAGATATTGTGGAAGTTTATTTTGTCACCACTAGATATCACATCAATTTTCTAACATCATGTTATTCGTTATGCATTTTAACAAGTTGCTCCGACAACTTGAACTCTTGCAAATTTTGTAATAATATGCTAAAACAAAAAAAATATTGTGAATGCATAAATATTACTCCCTTCGTCCATAAAAATTCGACTACCTTTGCTGTGCACGGTTATTAAGAAAGGTAGATATTGATGTATAAAAGTGAGTGTAGTAGTATTAAAAAATATTTAATTATTAAAAAAAGTATTTGATTTGATGTGTAAAAGTGAGTATATGTGTATAAAAAAATGAAAATAATGATTGTAAGTTTTCCATTTTAGGTAAGTAGACCATTTATTGTGGACGACCATTTAAAGTAACGTGGACGGATGGAGTATTTAACAGATAAAACTTATACCCCAATAATTAATTACTATCTTAAACAGATGAAATTTAAAATTAAATATAAAGAGTTGCACTGAAAAATTGAACTGTTATAATAAGAACAAAGAAAAATCATTTTAACTCAAACAAAATTAGAGGAAATTTGAAAATATTGGTTAAATTGAAAAAGGACAAAAGATTTCGGGATCTTTTGGGAAAGTGCAATAATGCAATAGACCCTGAATCTTTTTATGCATGATTGTGTTGGGGAAATCACGTGAATTTTAATTAGTTGCTTTCTAGTCAAGAATTGATTTTCAATTATGAAATTCTCTCTTAATTTTAAAAATATAAGAATTCAACTGAAATATCATTAATATTGTGAAAAGTCTCATCGATCATCATTTTTCAATTATCATTGTAACAATGACCAAGCTGATCATCAAGTGGTTAAGCTTATTTATATTATACTACTTGCATCAATAAAAAATTTATGTTCAAGTGGAATTAACACTTTTATTAAAATAATTAATAAAATATAGTAAGAATAATTTTTGGTTTCATATATGAATAAAGACCATTTGTGTAATGTAGAATTAGTAATATTTGTATTATTAAATGAAGTACTATTTTCGTAAAGAAAATATATATATTTGGAGTAACTAATAAAACAAGTGATTTTTTTTATTTTTTTGAGGACGGAGGGAGTATTATGCCTAATAAATTCTAAAAAAGAAGTACACTTTAAAAAGAACTACTTTATTAATTTTGTTAATGGATGGAGAATATTTTGAAATAAAATAAATATTTTATGCGTGTTTTATTTTAACTTTTTGGGTGTAAATTTTATTATGGAGTGTCTCGAGTTTTTTTTTTTTTTTTCTTAAGTCTCTAAAATGTAAAATCCTCCAAAAAAAATTATTCTCACAATATCCATAAAGTATAGTAGTATCAAATATCATTATATTTAGACCAAACATATTTCAGTTCATTGCACTATTTTATACATAAAAATTTATAAATTTATCTCTCAAAATCAAAATCATTACTCAATTTTTTTTTAATTTTTGTGGGACGAGAGAGTATTGTTTTTATAGTAATGAAAAAGAAAATGGTAGTAACAGATATTTTAGATCACTATATAGATTTCTTTTATTGAATTCTTTTTTAATCGGTAAATGTTAGTTGTTACTAGAGTCCCCAAATACTCCAAGATTTTTCTCCAATAAATTTTATATCTCCCTTAATTTGTTCCCAAAAAGAATTGAATTTGGGCTACTCCCTCAAGTGAGGAGTCCAACAACGACACTTGTTGGTAGAGTTCCCAAATATTCCAAGATTTTTCTCTAATAAACCTTATATCTCCCCATAATTCATTAGCAAAGGGAATGAACCTTGGCTACTCAAATTCGCAAAGGGAATGAACTTTGGCTACTCACCTCAGGGAGTTTGCAACCAGACAAGCTAACCCACCCTTTTTTTTTTTTTCTAAAATAACTCATATCTCTTAATATAAAAATTAAAAAAAATATATGTCATGCGTTCCAGATATATCTTCATATTTATATCATTATATGTGATATATATTAAATAATCAATTTATTAGGACGACTATATTTTTACTTTTAAATTTGTGTCTATGTAATTTTGCAAATTACTGCTCTCTTCTTCTCAGGACTACTTTCATAATTTTTTTATTTATACGTCTCAATTTTATTTTCACACGCCTAAAAAGAAATTTTTTAACACTTACAAAAATTAATAAAATATATTTTTCTTATTTTTTTATTTAATTTTATACTCACATATTTATTTATTTTTAATTCACTTTGAAAGTAATTTTGGGACACATAAAGTATTATTCTAACTTGTTTAAATGTGAAAAATTGAACATAATCCAAGCATGTCATGTCAGTGCTCCAATATTCCTTTCCAGTTTCCACTCACCACCACTATGCACCGATACCCATACGTCCTCTCTCTTACAGTCTTACTTTCTTTTGATAGTCATTTTCACATTTTTTATTTCACTCCATTCCAGCTCTATTTTTATATTTTAAAAAATAAAATTTAATACTCCCTTCGTTCCAGAAGACATTGCGGTGTTTTTTGGGCACGAGATTTAAAAAAAAGGTATAAAAGGTACATTTTTATGAATATTATATGTGTGTTGTGAGAGTGGAGTTTAATAAATAGTTTCCACTTTTGGATATGCAAACTTTATGTGGGACGGACCAAAATAGAAAGTATGCAATGTCTTGTGGGACGGAGGGAGTATAATATATGTATTATATATTAAAAATATAATAATTTATTTTAACAAGTTAAAAAAATTATATGAAAAAAATAAATGTAAAGTCTTATGAGTATTTACATTAATTTTTTTTTAATAATATACAAATTGATTTTAAAAAATAATAAAAATGTACAAATTTCTATAAACAGAGAGTGTAATATTTACTTAAAAAGAGGATTTAAAAAAATTATTCTTGAGGTGTGAATAATTTGGAACAGCTGAAGCGGATTTAAGTACATCATTTTTTTTTTTATCGGAAAAAACAATTTATTAATGAGAACAACTCATGTGATATAAGAAATATCACACAAGTACGAATTACAAAAGTTACTTACACAATCTTGAGACTAAACTATGATCCCCCAACAACAACATCAATATCAAATTGATCCAAAAGATGAAACCAATAAATAAAGAAATCATCCTCCTAGGACTTTCAAGGTGTTCGTAATCCAATCGTCAAAAGAGAAAAGGAGAAGTGAAGAATTAAAGATCGAGCACCAACTCCACAAACGACCATTTATTTCTTCCATGATCCTTTCTGAATTCCATTGAGCACCATCAAAAATGATTTTGTTTCTCCATTTCCATACAACCCAAACAATGCAAATCCACGAAGCGATAGCAATTTGTTCACCATTTTTACCTTGCAATAAACTTGAATGTTGGAAGAAATGCCCCAAGATTTGATTATGCATAGCTGTTGGTAGTCCCATCCACATGTAGAAGTTCCTCCATATACTCACTGAAAGTATGCATTCAAAGAATAAATGATTTGAAGTTTCAAAAAATAATCCACATAGAACACATTTCGCATCATCCTGTGAATGAATAATATTCCTCCGGAAAAGATTTGCTTTAGTTGGTAAGCGATCCCAAAGTAATCTCCATGCCATGGCCGAAGCTTTAAGTGGTGCCACCTTATTCCAAATCATCTTGAACTCTCTTCTTACTATTGGACTTGCTTGTGTAGGCTTTGATTCTGTGATCAGCAGGTTATATGCTTCTTTAGTGCTGTAAAATCCATCTCGAGAAGGTTTCCACCTCCATCTATCACCTTCACCTTCTGTTAGTGGGTTCCTGTTAACCAAATACACAAAACGATTAAACATATTCATCTCTCTATCAAACAAATCTCTCCTCCAAGCCCAATTCCAATGCCAAACCCCCCCAACCCAGGCCCCCATTGAAGCAATATTACACTCTTTATTTATACTCAGCTGATAGAGCCGAGGGAACTGAGCTTTGAGAGTTGTCCCCTCAACCCATACCTCTTTCCAAAAACTAGTAGCAGCCCCATTTCCTACAATTTTCTCTAAGTTAACCCAAAACCATTTACCCTTAATCCCAGACCCATTTTTTACCACATCTCGCCACCAACTAGACCAATTTCTCTCACTCCCTAACGAAATAATACCCCCATCTCCCAACTCCAATCTCCGATGCAAAGATCGAATTACTTTTACCCACAGACTATCGTGCTCTGAAAAGAAACGCCATAGCCATTTTTCTATCAAAGCTTTATTAAACAAAAATAAATCCCTCACCCCAAGCCCCCCCAGATCTTTTGCAACAAATATTCTCCCACTTTATCCAAGCAATTTTATTAGCATGAGCCCCCCCACTCCACAGAAATCTAGAGAATAAAGAAGTTATAGCACTCAAGGTTTTTTTCGGTAAAAGGTAGAAGGAGAAATGGTATAGAGGCAATGACGTAAGCACAGAATTCAGAAGAGTGATCCTTCCTCCAATGGAAATTTTCTTATCTTTCCACAATGTCAACTTTCTTTTCACCTTATGGATAAAGCAACTCCATTCCGTTGTTCTTTTATGACTGCTTCCAACTGAAACACCCAAGTATGTGAAAGGTAAGTTTTCAGTTTTACAACCAAGGATAGAAGCCATACTTTCTAACCTCTGATTGTCTACATTCACACCCATTAGGCTGCATTTGTTATAGTTCACCTTCAGACCAGATAGCATCTCGAAGTTTCTCAAAATCCATTTCATAGCCCACACATTTGACAGCTTTGCCTCTCCTAAAAAAATAGTGTCATCTGCATATTGTAGGTGCGACATCATTTTCTAATTAAGCTTTTTCTCAAATCATACATGTTCATCAATTTCTCATGTATGGGACGATATTCTAATCCAAATAAAAAGTAGCGTGATCCAAGTATGAATAAATAGAAAGTTTAAAAAAATGAAGAGATTTTGAATATAACATCTTTTAGAATTGAAGATTTAACAAAATATGGGTAGATTTTAAGATGAACTACTTTTCAACAAGTCAAAAAAGATAAATTTATAAATATAAATTTTGTATTATAAAATGTTTTATATCATAAAAATTATTTATACCATAAAATATTATTTCCTATTATAAAATAATCTTAGTTTTATACTCCCTCCGTCCCGAGTCTTTTTTTCAAAAGACCTGAGCACACGAATTAAGAAAAAGTAGAGTATGTGTGTAAAATTAATTAATAAAATATGAGTAGATTTTATGATCAACTACTTTTCAACCAGTCAAGAAAGATAAATTAATAAATATAAATCTTGTACTATTATAAAATGTTTTATATCATAAAAGTGATCTATATAATACTTTACCATAAAATATTGATTCCTATTATAAAATAATCTTAGTTTTATACTCCCTCCGTCTCGAGTCTTTTTTCCAAAAGATCTGGACACACGAATTAAGAAAAAGCAGAGTATGTTTGTGTGAAATTAATTAATAAAATATAAAAAGTATACTTTATTGACTTTTGTGAGTGACTGAGTGTAAATTATTTCCTTTTTAAGGTAGAAAAAAAGAGTTGGAACATCCCAAAATAAAAAATGTGGAAAAAAGAGTTGAGACAGAGGGAGTATATATTAGGTAAATTGTGCAATCTCAATTCATTAAAAAAATTAATAATTGAAAAATCAAAGTCATAGTGTGTGTTCGGAATGACTGTACTATGACTTTGATTCCCAAAAACTAATAAATCAAGCATAGTTCAGCTATATGATAATTATGACTTTCATTACATACTATTTCCATTCATATATCTTTTTCATTACTTACAATTATATCAAACGCCCCCTTAATTTTATATATATTAGATAAATTGTGCAATCCCAATTCATTAAAAAAATAAATAATTGAAAAACCATCTCTATATTATAAAAAATCACCTTTCTTAAATTGTAATAAAATAAATAAATAAATACTCCCTCCGTCCCGTTATAAGTTGTTCGTTATTTTTTAGTACACGAATTAAGGTAAAAGTGAGAAAGTATAAGTGATGTGATGGAAAAAGTAAAAAAATATGACATATATACTCTTAGATAAAATAACCAGGTGGGCTAGCTCACCTGGCCACCGGGCTCCTCACTTGAGTGAGTGACCCGGGTTCGATTCCCTCTGGGAACGAATTGGGAGATGGGAGATATAAGGTTGAACTTGGAGATATGGGGTGTAAGGAGACTTGGTGAACTAACTTAACTACTAACAACTAATATTTACCGATAAAAAAAAATACTCTTAGATAAATAAATACTTTTAGATTAAATAAATAAATACTCCCCTTTGTCCCGCTATATTAGATAAATTGCTCTTTTAAATAATACTTTTTTTTTAAGAAATTTGCATCATACAGATGACATATTTTTTTTTAAAAACGTATTTTATAAAAATACATGCAAAATGATATTTTCTTTTTAGAAGTGCAAATTTATGTGGACCATTTGAAAGAAAAATTTGTGCAATTTTATGTCAAAGGGAATGAGCATAATAACTAAAAATATATGTAATACTTTCGTTGTCTTAGTATAAATTATTCATTGATTTGAGACAAACAGATTAAAGTAAAAAATAAAATATATAAATGATATGAGAAAAAATGGAAAAGTATGAGTTGTGTAGTTGAAAAAATAATAAAAATAATAAGGAAAAAAATGAATTATAATTTTAAAAAAATAAAAAATTATTTATTAAAATAGACAAAAATAATAAAATGAACATTAAAACGTGTAATGGATAAAGTATAAAAAAAAAGGTAAAACAAACCCTAGATTCCCTCCCCCTAACGGGCCTAGGAGAGAGAGAGAGATGAGTACATATGTTGACTGCAACCACTCTGTTCTGTTCGTCCCAAGTCACTCTCAATCACCCGTCCTTTTCCCACATTGGTCTTCCCGCTTTTTTCTTTTCTTTTTTATTATTTCTAAGATTCCCCCCTACTTCTACGCTAGATTTTTTTAATTTTTTATTCATTTTATTATTATCACAATATTATTTTATTTTAAAAAATAATGCTCCACAAATTGCTAATCTTTTACTTTTGAGGCCATTAACTTATGATTATTAGTTCAGAGAATCAATCAACTACGAAATTGACAACATACTTCCACATAACATATATAAATTGCAAAACGCAATTATATCACTTTTACTTTTAAACTTAATCAAATACTCCACATAATATTTGCAATTGTTTAACTCAAAACTTAAAAATAATTTTGGAAAATAGGTTTCATATACTTTTAGATTCTCTATTTTCATAGGAAAAAAAAAAATATATATATATATAACTACCCTCATAAATAAAATTATCATATTATTAATAAAAGTTTTTTTTTTCAAACACATCACTTTTTCATTTTAATTTAAAATAATTTATTTACAAAAACTCATATTTTTTATTTTACTAAAAAAATTGGTATCACTTTTTTCAAAGTAAATACAAATTCAAAATATATTTATGCACACTTGGAGCTACAATATTTATATATAATGTGTATAACGAATATTTATGCCCCTATTGATTTTAACAAAATCAAATTTTATATGTATTCTTTAATAGTGTTGATTGTCTTAAATTTAAATTTTTACAGATTGAATAAAAAATATTTATTATTTTACTATAAAGGTATTAAATATATCTTCTGTCTCCCAACTTTACTTTTATTGGAACTAACACATATTTTTTAAATAAAATAAATAAAGTAAAAATATTGTAAAATAGTAAAGTTATTGTAAATTTTATTAATAAATAATGTGATTATTTAAAAATAATAATTGTAAAATAATTCTTTTTAAAAAATGAGATTTGAATAAATTTGATTAAATAAAGAAAAGCAAGAAAAGATTTGGGATTTGAAGATCAGGGATGGCAAAAGGGCAGGTTTGAGACGGGTTTGGCCTGTCCCAGGACCCGCCCCATTAAAAATTTTTGGGGTTCGGGACCTGCCCCGCCCACCTTAATTTGGAGTTGAACCCGCCCCGACTCGTCTATTTTTATTATATGTATCAAATGCATTACAAAAAATATCTTAAGTTTTAAATATAACATTAATATGCATTTGAATGATTTAAACACCAATAAATACACGAAATAGTCCATTCAAGTTTCAACATATTAAATCTAAATATTTAAAATCATACATATATTGTTCATTGAAAATTAAAATGATAAAATCAATTAATGAACCCTTGTATAACATATGTTCGTGACTTTATGAGCATATCTAATCTAAGGCAAAGTTTTGTATGAAAATAGTTCATGATAAGCTTAATTATTATGAACCAATTTTAAAGTATCAAACATTTAATCAAGTGTATAAAAAATCTAATCAGGTGTATCAAAAGTTAAAGTCAATTAAATTTTATATTGACTACAACTATTGATACACTTGACCAAAAATTTGATACTTTAAAATATTTTTATGATAAACTTATCATGAACTATTTTCACACAATACCTACTCCTAATCTAATATTTTAATGAATATGTAAATTAATAGCTTAATTTTCATATACTTAATTATACATATATAATATAATGTATTTATTTAATTATGTATAATATATATATACATATATTATATGCATGGAGGATCCATCTAATATCAAGACCCTTCCCAAACCCTATGAATTTAAATCAAATGGATCCAAACCCGCCCCGCGATCCATTTAATCGAATTTTTACCTGGCCCGTACGGAATGAATTCGTAGCAGATTCGGGTGTGAACCCGCCCCATTATCATTCCTAATCCTGCGAGGAGGACCATAACTCTCTCGAAATAGGAGCACGGTTTACACCATACCAAAGTCACATGTTTGATTAAATAAATAGAAACTTCTACTCAATTTATTCTTATAATATTTATAAATTTATATAAAATATTATTTAGTTTTTATATTCAATCCAATTAATTTTATATTTTAATATATATTCCCTTCATTCCTATTTAAACTTCACACTTTTTTTCTCGTACGTTCCACAATAAACTTATACATCATGAAAAAGAAAATACTCTCTCCATCTCAGTATAAGTTGTTCATTGCTTTTGGGCACACGAATTATGATAAAAGTAAAAAAAATATAAGTAACGTGATGAAAAAAGTGAAAAAATAATAGGAATAATGTAAAAATAATAATAATAAAGTAAATAGTAGTTTCCAAAAAAAATAAAAAACAAATAGAAAATATAGAATAAAACGGACAAAAATAACAAAATGAGTAACATATTGTGGAACAGGGAGAGTAATATACTCTTATAATACCTATTTTATTTCAAAATATTTTTCATTAGTTGGTCCAAAAAAATAAATAAAATAACTTTTCTTAAAATATGTGTCTAATCGAAGCATGAAGTTTAGTCCAGAATGGAGGACTATTTACATATACCATCAATATTCTATTCACTGTACAATTTCCAAAAAAAAAAATTCCAAAATTAAATGTATAAATTTATTTGGAGAACAAATAGAGTACTTGATTGAAGGCAACAATAAACAATTGACATTCACTCCATAATTTCCAGATTAACAATTACTCTCCCAGTTCTGTATATTACACGTATTAAAAGATATTATTTTATTAATATTTTTAACTAATCAAAATAAATAATTGTACCTTTTAGTGTATAAAATGAATATAATATAGATTTATATTAAATTTTATTTCCTTTTTAATGATGTGAAATTAAAACTGAAAAGATAATCACTTGCAGTGGCAGGGGGAGTCCAAAAATTGCTAATCCTGTCAATGTCCATCTCTAAAGTCGCACGAGTAATCATTTTCAAATTTCACTACCTTCCATCTTTGCCTTTATTGTGCCATAATGGCTTGTTTTATCATTGATTGATTGATTTTATTTCAAAATATCAGTTCACACATCTATGTCTAATATAAATAACCAAATTACTTCTGACATGAAATTCACCCGGTCAGTGACCGGATTCGATTCCCTTTCGGAACGAATAGGAGGGAGATATAAAGTTGGCTTGAAGATATAAATGTATGGAGACTTGGTGAACTAACTTCTAACTACTAATCACTAGCATTTACCGATAAAAAAAAAAAAAAAAAACTTCTGACATGAAATTTAATTAAAAATAAATAAAAAAACGAAATGGGACAAATAATTCAATTGGCATGTCACCAACCTCAAAACGCAACTTTAGAAAACAAGAGGATAAATTTGAACAGAACTTGAATTTCCAATACAAAAGAGACATAATTCAATTATGAATCATGAAAATGAGAATAATATGGGACCCAAGCAATAATTAGTCATCACATCTCCATAATGAAATAATAAAATCCTTAACTCATCCAAAAAAAAGTCACACTAACTGATTCATGTGGTCCAATCTAAATCACTCCCACTTGATTATACTTCAAATTACAATAATACATCTTCATGTCAAAATGATAAATTTACAATTTTGTCTACCATGAAATACCTGAAGTTAACAGCACGTCCTTGAGCTGCAATTACATTCTTGTTTTCATATGCATCCAATGATCCAGTTCTGTTCTGCTCATCTTCAGGATTCCTTGAGATTTAGTAAAAGCATTGGAAGAAGCTAATCAGAATCAGATTGCAAAGGTAAAAGAAGATAATTGTAGGCCAATAATTTGTGATCATTGTCACCTTAAAGGTCGTTCGAACTTTTTTTTGGGATACGGAGTGGGTTACTTCAGCACCGTAGTAACTGGGGCGCAAACATTGGATCGTTACTTCCATGTTTAATTCACCTGCAGGCATCATCGAATAATCACACACTCAATAACACAGAGGTATTTTCATTACTACGGTTGGCCATGTCCTCTAATCCAGAACAGATGGAAAGCTAACACAATTAATCTTCAGGTTATCATGAAAAGAAGTGATTTACCTGGAGCTGGATTTCATCTGAATGTGGTCGATTAACTTGTGTGCACTGACTAAAACGTTCTCTGATTGACGTCTGTTCTTGACAAGCTCCTTCGGGTCTTTACATGCCTTCAAGATCTCAGACATTGATTCAGCTCTCTTTAGTATAGACGTTTTTCTTTCATGTGAAATTCTCGACCCCCTGTACGTATTGGGCAGCTTTGTTGAATGAGGAACTGATTGCATCAGATCATGAAGTTTCTCTGCTGTTCGATTCATTCCCCGCCTCTCTAACTCCTCCGTCATTCTCTTATACGTGAGATGCTGTGGAACAATGCCTCTACGAAACATGTCCTCAAACTCAAAAACAGCATCATCATATCGGTGCATTTTCCATAGTAAGTGGATCAACATAGTACTACCAGCCAAGTCTAAATCAATCCCCCTATCTCTCATCTCCTTGATAATCTGTGTAGTCAGATCTAGCCTCCCCTCCTTACACAACACTCTCACCAGCATATGATAAGTAAGCCTGTCTAGTTCATACCCACATCTAACCATACGATTATATAGATTCAATGCTACTTCCGTCTTCCCCGCCTTCAAAAAATACTTGAAGAAATAATTATAAGTTCTAGAAATAGGAAAACACTTATCATCTATCATCATCTTAAGGATCTTGCTAGCCCCTGCTATATCCCCTGCCTTGCAGAAACCTTTCACCAGCGAATTATATGTGTATATAGTGGGGCCCAGTTCCAAAATCGAGAACCTTTCCAGCATCCCTAGCGCCTCTTTAAACCTCCCAGCTTCGCCTAACGCATCTATTATAGCATTATACACTACAGCATTTGGCTTAACTCCTTCCAGCTTCATTTCATTAAGTAACTCCATTGCCATGTCAGGACGCCGCATTCTGCACAGTCCTTCAACAAGGGTCCCGTATGTGACGACATTTGGTTGAACATCGTCCTTCTTCATCTGCCCACGTACTCGCTCAGCAAGTTTAAGTTTCCCAATTCGGAGCCATCCATTCATTAGTATATTATACATCCTAACAGATGGTAACCAGCTTGGATTTTTTGCCCTCTGCTCATCACAATACTTAGAGGCTATCCTAACATGACCTTCTTTGCATAAAGTGTCTAGAAGAGATTCAAGCAAACTATTTTCTGGGTATGAATATTGAATGAAATCCAAACTACTAGCATATTCAAACGTTCGAATGGCTGCTAAGGGTAAACCTGTGTCCATAACATGAAACAGAATCAAAAGTGCAAACTTCAAAACAGTTGGGTCGCAATACCACATTATAATCCAAAAATCATAACTTAAACCAAACATATATATGTTCACCTTAATAAAATAAATATTACCTGCGCGTGAATATCTCCTAATCAAGATAATAAAAGTGTCGAAATCGGGTCTTTCGTTTGGGTTTCCTTCAATCTGGTCAAGTATAAGGCACCAAGCAGAGTCAAATTCACGGGCCTTTCCGAGAGAATTAACCATCGCATTAAAAATGGCCATGGAAAATTGGTAACCGGGCCTCTTCCGAGCCCATTTGAAAAGCGTGAACAAGGGCTTCGCGCTGGAATCAAAATGCTTAAAAACATCGAGTAGGAGCTCGGAAGTTGGATTAACTTCGGTCGTGGTTAGGGCCTCTTCGAGCTCCGAGCCTGGATGAAGGGCCGGGTTGAGGAGGACGTCAGCAATGCGGGAGAAGTCTGTGCCGGCGGCATTAGGGTTTGGTGGGGACGGAGCTTGTGGCTGTGGATGAGGGTTTCGATTTGAAGGTGGTGGAAACGGAATTGTGAAGAGTGATTCAGTGGATAGGTATTTGAGGCGGCGGGAGGCGGTGACTAGAGGAAGAACATTCCGGCGGATGTTCATTTTCCGATCGGGATTATAGGCTTAGCAAGAGGCAAGAAATTCTCAGGTTTTTCCATTCCTAAAAATTAAAGAGTCAAATATCTGCAAGTGTAAACTAGTACTCCCTCCCTCCCTAAGTAATTGTTTGTTTACGTCTTAAGGTGGATGAAACACATCCGGATGGAGAAAAAAAATGGATGGGGCAAATCCTATTAATAGTAAATTTGTGTTTGGTTTGAATTGGATGTGGTAGGGGTGGATGAAATTTTATGTCAAATCAATACATTTTGGAGATGATGATGTATTATTTTATTATTGTTAGTTAGTGGAGTAATGATTGAATGATTGTATATTAATTATATTTTGTTGTAATACATAAATAAAAAAAAATTTAAAAATAACCTTGATAATTAATAATTTTTTAAGATAAATTAAATTAATAATAAATAATATAAAAATAGTGTATATATAATAAATAAATATTTTTAATTTTAAATCACAAATAATTACTAATAGTAGATGTTTTGTTATACTCCAAGATAATAATTTTAAATGAAATTTAAATATATTTATAATATTAATTAATTACATATATATACATATAGTTTATATACATTAATAATATATATATAATAGGATATTATAATATGTAAAAAATATATAATTAAAATTAATTCTTATTTTATGTTAATTGATATAAATTAAATAAAAATATATATGATATATGTGAAAAAGAGATAAATAAAATGTATTTGATATATAAGATAAAATTGATGTGATTGGTATTGAATTATGTGAAATAGGTTTGTAGATGTATAATAGGGAGTGGATGTGTATTTTGGATGGGATGAGATGTGCAAGTCCGAAAATTGGGTGGGATGGGGGAAAATCCATCCCCCATCCGGATGGGCCCATCCGTAAACAAACACACTCTAAGGGTATGTTTGTTTTGGGACTAGTACGGATGGACGTAGCACGGATGGACGTAGGACTTTGTGATCACGTCTCTAAACGAGTTTGGGATGTAACATCCGGACTTCACATCCCAAACTCCACTCACACCTAAAAATACCTATTAAACCTATTATTACTCTTTTCAACACAACACTCATAAAATACGTATTATACCTATAAAATCAATCACTATCACACTTTGATTTGACATAAAGTAATATCCTACCCTACTAAAAAATCCCAAAACAAACACACACTTTTACTATTCATCAAGGTTTTCACATCTCAGGATTTCAAAGTCATGACTTCCCACGACCCCCTTAATCCCAAAACAAACGTACCAAAGGAATTTGCACCCTACAGGACGGCACATTTTTTAAGAAAAAATAGTTTTATATATAAAGTAGTGGTATATGAGTAAATATGTATAAAAGTTTGTGAGTGTGCACGTAAATCAATGCTTCTTTTTTTTAGTAGTGTACAAATTTGTGTGAGACGTCCAAATAAAAAAAAATGTGCAAATTCCTGCGGGACAGAGGGAGTACTATTTAAAATTACTCTCAACTATCACCATTTATTTTTATTGATCATAGTGGTTTTATTCTCAAAATTACTATTGCCTTTTTATTTGTAGGATGACGGTCCTATGTCTATTTATCCCTTTGTTCCATCGAAAGTTGCATTTTTTTTTTTATTTGAACGTTCCATACAAATTTACACACTACTAAAAAAAAATATTGATTTACGTGCACACTTACAAATTTATACATATTTTTACCCATATATCATTATTTTATATATAAAATATATTTTTCTTAAAAAATGTGTCGTCCCGTAGGGTGCAAATTCCCACGGAGAAAGTATTATTAATGAAAAATGGTAACTCATTTATTTTTCAATACAGGTCAACCAATTAGTTTGTTCACTTCTTAAACTATTTTAAGGGAAAATTCGGCCAGTAATTTTACTTTTTTTTTTTTTTGGTCCTATTAATTTTTAAATTTTAATTTTCATTCTGTAATTTTATCTCATTTTGATTTTGACCCTGTGACACTCCATTAATGTATAAAAAAGGTAAAGTTATAGGACCAAAATCAAAGAGGTAAAGTTATAGGATGAAATTAAAAAAATTTGAAAGTTAATAGGACCAAAATCAAAATGAGACAAAGTTACATGACGAAAATCAAAGTTAGTAGGACCAAAATCAAAAGGAGGTAAACTTACATGACAAAAAATATATTTCCCTTATTTTAATTGCTAAAAAAAAAATTCATTAACCATAAATAATACTTTTATTTTTATAATTAAAATATTAGTGATTATCTATTTAATTATTTTTCCTTTTTTTTAAATTGCTAAATTTTAAAATAATTGTTGATAGAATTTGTTAATCGTATTTTTTATGTGGCTAGTTATAACATGTTAATTCCATCAAACAATAATCTTTGAATTCGTGTTCTTAGATGTAATATGAGGAGGGAGAGTAAAGAGTTTAGAGAGAGAAATATTGCAGTAGGGATTGTATTAATTTTCAGAATTGTGTGAATAGTACAAGAGAGGTCTTATTTATAGGTGTGTGAGTGTGAGACGGCACCTTACGAGCCTATGTGGCTTCCGGTGTTGACGAGGGTTCCTTACCCTCGTCTTGGTCTCTCACACTGCTTCCTTTATCATGCCTCATCCTACTACTATGCCTTAGACTAGATGGGCCTCATTAAAAACCTCGCCGTAAACCACCCTTGTGGATAAACCGGACGGAGGGAAAAAGAGTGCAACCATCGGGACCTAACAGGCTACAAGACGAGCTCCTGGGTGAGGTTACGTGCGAGCTTCAACGCCTTGTGTGATTTTCTGGGTGCCATGCTACGATGGACCTGGGCGAGGTCCTCGTGAGGGTAGGGGCAAGCCTCTTGGGCGAGCTGCCCCCAGGTGGGCGAGCTCTGGACCTCCGTGGATCCAGGCGGGTCCTGGCGACCTGCCAAACCTTGGCGATTGTTCATATACTAATTACATTAGTTCGCCAGTCCAACATTTGCCCCCCAGCTCGCATGTGTCATGACCTCGTCAAATGTGCAGGTGAGCTGGAGAACTTGAAATTCGGCAAACTATCTCTGGGTGATTGCCGAGCTATGAGGCGAGCTCGGTGAGGGCGGTTATCCCTGGTCGTCGTGGTGCGGGAATCCAGGGGTCATGCACGCCTTTTGAGACCTCAGTTCCCGCCCCCAATCACACCAACTTTCAAATTTCTTGCAAACAGGTCCCTGTATTCTGTGAATATCGCACCTCGCCCCGACGTCTATAAATAGGGGGAAATGAATTCATTTTCTCACTTCTTGCATTTCGAATTCTCAGAGCTTTCCCGACGACCGATTTTTCTTGTGCTCGACGGATTTTCGAAGGCTCTTCAAGGTAGGATTCGATTTCTTCTCCCTTCTCTTCTATCTTTTATTTGATTTTTCTGTTGTTTCTTCCGGATTACGGGGTTTTGGACCGTGGATTGCACCGAGAATCTTTACATTTCCCTGACTCTTGGATTACTGGACTTTGGACTTTGGGACCTTTGAACTCCTCTGAGACCATGTCGACACGCTCTTCGAGTAGAACCCTGTCGGACCGGAATCCTGATAAACGGCCCATAATTGAGGATGAGCCACCTCGGGTTTTGTACGTGGAGATCGGCTCCAGCTCCAAGGCGACCTCGGTAGCCCGCCAGGTCTCCAGCGAGCCGCTTGGCGAACTGCCTGACGAGCTACATCCCGATCCGGAGGAAGGAGCCTCCAGTTCCGTGTACCGTGAGGTATGGGAGGAAGGTGGCGAGGTCGCCCAAGAGGAAAGAGTTGCCAGCGGCAACGAGGGACCCGAGGAGGTTGAGGAGGACGCCACCGAGATCGGTGAGGAGGGTGGCGAGCTGGAGGAGGTCACGCTCGAATGGTTCCGCCGCATCGGTTTTCCCGAACCTCAGCTGGTTGAGTACCAGGTCCCCGCCCAGGTGGCTCACCCATTTGATTGGAACGAGTATGTCGCCGAGTACACGGCGAGCTTCCCTTGTCCAAATCAGGTACCTCGCGCTGACCCCGCCGACCTGGAAGAAGTTGTCCCTTCTGAGTATAAGGCTGGCGAGGTGGAGAGCCTTATCGATGAATGCGACCTGCCTATTATACGCAGGGAGTATCGCATCCCACTGGATATTTTTATGTATGCCCCGATGAAGGATGAGCGGGCCGACGCACCTCCTGAGGGGATGACTGCCTTGAACGTGGATGTCCTGAGGGCCGGGCTTACTTTGCCGCTGCACCCGATCCTTGGCCAATACCTTGCTGACAATAATCTGGCCATCACCCAGCTCACTCCGAATGCATGGAGCAACCTCCTCGCCGCCCTGTCTGTTTTTGGGTTGGAGGGTTATGAGAACGCGACAACCTCGGCGGACCTGGGCGAGCTCTTTGCCGTGACCAAGCGGGCGCAGGACGGCGCGGGGTATTATTACCTGAAAGCTCGTCCAGGGGAGAAATTTCTTGGGGAACTGCCCAATAAAGTCCGTGAATGGAAGAAGCAGTTTTTCTTCATTGGTGGAGATTGGCGAGCCTCCAGCACGTATCATGGACGGGGTGACCGTATTCCCACCCTAGGGGGATATGGGGAAGCCAGCAGTAGGTCGCTTATTTCGGTGTGCGTGGGTTGAATTAGATATACTAATTCTAATTTCCTTTCCTTTTGCAGTTCCAAAGCGACACAAATCCAGCCGGGGCAAGCCTAAAGTGTCGGAGCAGTTCGACGTGGTGCGCGCCATTTGCTGTTTGAGAAGCGAGAAAGACAGACAGGTCGCCCATCTGTGCGCCCACCATTGCCTGCGGCTCGCCGGACTCCTCACACTACCGCACCACCTTGACATCCAAGGTCCCGAGCTCCCAGGTCTAACTCTTTGCAGCTCGCTTATGGGGGGTAGCTCGTCCATCATGCTGACATTTGTATTTTTTGTGCAGGTGGTAGCTTCGTTGTCATCCCGATCGCCGAGATCCCCGAGGCCTATCAACTCGTGAAAGAGCGATTTGAGATGGGCCCACCTCGCCCCAATAGACTCGCCCCGCCGTCTGTGCTCGCGCTGGAGGCGAGCAAGAAGGCAGAGCTCGCCTCCAAAAAGGGTGAGGCAGGTGGGTCGGGAGCCCAAAAGGAGAAAGCCAGGGCTCCTGATAAGTCCAAGGCATCGGAGGTCGCCCGGGCCGGGTGAGGTGGAGGACGAGCTGCTGCCCCCTCCGAGCGAGGTAGAGGAAAGAGGGGGGCCTAAGGTGGTGGTGGCTCCCGAGCTGGCGGGAAGGATCCTCCGGCTCGCAAAAGAACGAGATACACTGGTCTGGTCGACGAGGAGTCCGACCGGGCTGAAAGGACCTCGGCGAGGTCAGGACAGGGGGGCTCTGTCCAATCCGCCGCCCCGCTGGCGGCCACGCCCATTCGGAGTTCGCCCCCTTCGCCTTCTCCGTTCGGGGTGCAAACCACCGACGACACGTTACTGGGTTGGGATCCTGACCGAGCTCAGTAAGTAGCTCGCCCAATTGACCCTCATTGCTTTTCAATCTTTTATTTTTCTAACAGTTTTCATCTGTTTTGATCTTGCAGTTATGCTCCAATCGCCTTCCCGAACCGCCACGAGGTTCTGAATGCCTTTGAGCGATCTCGCTCTCTCACTTCGATGTGGAATCTCCCTCCGGCCATAGCCCGGGACACTGTGAGCGAGATGCCTAGGCATTGGACGACCCCGTTGGTGGCGGGCATTAACAGTCAGGACCTGAGGGAGAACCTCCTTCTCTCGGGCCACTATGCGAGTAGATTGGTGCTCGCCAATCAAAAGGCCCTCGAGCAGGTTGCCGAGTTGGAGGCGGGTCGCTCCGAAAGGAACAAGCGGATGCTGGCGCTGGCGGACTCCGCTGACAAAGCGAAGAAACAGGCGCAGCTCGCCGAGGAACGGGCTGAGGCATCGCTGGCCGCTGAGCAAAGTGCCCTTCAGCAGCTCGAGACCGTCCAACGCCGGCTCGCCCGGCTCGAGGAGGAGACTGAGGCAAGGATAAGGGCGAAGGAAGAGGAGCTCGCCACCCAGCTCGCCCAGGAGGTCGGCAGCCACGGGATCACAAAGAAAGACCTCGCACTGCAGCGGGGTCTGGTGAAGAGCTCCAACGCCGAGTGCGAGAGGCTAAGGGCCGAATTGGAGGCGAAGGCCCTTGACGTCGCCGAACTACGCAACAGTGCTGCCTCCTCGGACGATTTGGTAGCTGCAAGAGCCGAGGCCTCGGATCGGGGCTTCGTGCAATGTTACGCCGAGGTTCTAAGGGCCCTCTGGTGGGCGCGAGCCCATCATGATGATGAGGTAAAGGCGGTAGTGGGTGAATTTAAAGAATGCTTGGACAGGGTCCCCTTCCCTGATGATGCCGAGCTGGATATTGGCGACCTCCCCGAACTTGGAATTCCACTGGATTTTGTTCCGGCACGGTTCAAGATCATCAATACTATCCCAGTGCCGGAACTGAATCTGGGCGAAACGGAGGTCGCCGACCAAGAGGAACGGACTCCGCCCACTATGGAGCAACTCCAAGAGGCGTGCGGGGATGCCATGCTAAATCTGGGCGAGTTCGATGCCAGCGGGCTTACTGGCAACATCACTTCAGAGGCCGAACTTGCCCTTCCTGGTGCCCAGGTCGCCCCTATCCCCGCCGAGGTCACCTCCGTCCCTGCTGATGCCCCCGAGACTTAGGATTTTCCTTGCTTTCTTAGATTAGCTTTTACTTTCCAAGTTGTAGTAGGTCGTCGGGTTGCGGAGCTCGCCCAGAAGGAGCTCCATTTTTGTAGTCTTTACATTTTGTCCAAGTAGATTTAGCTCGCCGGGCACGTGCAGCTCGCCCAGAAGGAGCTTTTTGTAATTCAAAGACGGCTAGCTGGTCGGCCTTTGTGGCTAGCACCACTACTCATACTTAGGATTTTTTCAAGTATATTTTTGGCTTGAAAATCTCTTAAGTATCCTTTTGAATATAAGTCGAGCATTTTTTGTCCAACTTTTTTCATTTATGTTTTTGCGCTTTTACGTTATAATTTCTTAGAATAGCTCGTTCTTGTTTATTTTCCCGGTACGTAATTGTTCGTCTTATTCTACTTTGAGAAGCGAATCGTTCGTTTTACGTCACTTTCGACTACGAATTGTACTTCTGTTTTGAGAGTGCGTATTCTTCGTCTTATGCCACTTAGGGCCGCGAATCGTTCGTCTTAGGCCACTTAGGGCAGCAAACTGCACTTCGATTGATTCACGTTGGGCCATTGAGTTTCATGAACCTTGCCTTAGACGTTTCTGTCTTTTTCGTGAATTTTTCTAACTTGTGGCAGTAGGTGCTTAGCAACCCTTTAAGAAGGGTACCTTCGCGACCTTGGGCACTTTGGCCTTTGCCTTCGAGCTATTTAATTACAACGTTTGGGACCTTGGTCCTTGCGCATTGCAATTTTTTTTTTTTTTAGCAAGTGGGCGAGCTAGGTTTGGCGAGCTACCAGGAGTAGTGGGCGACCAAGTGCAGCTCGCCTGGTTGGGAAGCTGCGCATGTCCAAACACTTGGGAATTTTTCTGAATTTTTTCAGCAACATAATTTACATCGGTTGCCATCTACATTTCTGATGCCAACCTTCGACTAGTCTATTACAGAATTCTAGTCTATTGGTAGAACTTTTTTAGATGTGCCGAGCTCCAGGTGTATGACGAAGCTTTGCCTTCTGCGTCTTCTAGATCATAGGTACCGTTCGGCCAGGCTGCAGTGACCCAGAATGGTCCTTCCCAATTTGAACCGAATACACCTGGTGGGGTCATCAATTTCTTTTTCAACACCAGGTCTCCGACCTTGAACTTTCGGTCTCGGACCTGAGAGTTGTAATATTTTTCCGCTCTGCGCTTGTAGGTGGCGTTTTTCATTTCTGATGAAGCCCTGGTCTCTTCGATCAGATCTTTTTCTACTGCCAAGGCTTCATCATTCTTTTCTTCATCATATCCCACCACCTTCCAAGTCTTGTTCTGGACTTTTATCGGGACCACGGCTTCAGTCCCGAAGGCTAGGGCAAATGGGGTCTCCCCGGTGCTGGCCCTATAGGAAGTTCTATAGGACCATAGGCCTCCGGGAGTTCGTCTGCCCAGCTCCCCTTCTTTTCTTCGAGGCGGAGCTTCAGTATGTGTTTCAGGATCTTGTTCACCGCCTCGACCTGGCCGTTCGACTGGGGGTGATACGGAGTTGAGTAGTGCTTCTTGATGTTCCATGAACTGCAGAAGTCCCTCAACTTTTGTCCGTCAAACTGCCTTCCATTATCAGTGATGACCGACTGCGGGAGTCCAAACCTGCAGATCAGGTTTTTCCAAATGAAGCCGATCATCCTTTCTTGGGTTATGGTTGTGAGAGCTTCGGCCTCAGCCCACTTAGTGTAGTAGTCTACTGCTACAACAGCGAACTTTAGGTGGCCTCTACCGGGTGGAAATGGGTCGATCAAGTCGATACCCCATTTCGCGAAAGGCCATGGGCTGAAAATCGACTTAAGCTGGTTGGCTGGGGAGTGGATATTAGGTGCGAAAAGTTGGCACTTTCGGCACCTTCGAGCGAAGCTGATGGCATCTTTTCGAAGAGTGGGCCAGTAGTAGCCTTGTCTGATCGTTTTATATGCCAATGCTTGCCCCCCAGCGTGACTCCCGCAAATCCCTTCGTGAATTTCTTCTAACACTTCGGACCCCTGTTTCTTAGTTAGGCATTTGAGTAGGGGTAGAGAGAATCCACGTTTATAGAGCTGGCCATCCAGCAGCGTATATCTGGCAGCTTGCTTTACTAACCGGCTAGCTTCCCAGGCGTCTACGGGGGTTGTTCCGTCTGCTAAGTATTTTTCGGATTGGAGTGCACCAATCTTCACCATCTTCACTATCCTCTTGCCCCCCACTCGAGGTCTGATTTATCTTGTAATCGGACGTCGAGGGGTTTTTTCAGTGTGGTGATCACAACCTCCGTGAATTCGGCTTCGCCGTTGCTAGTAGCTAGCCGGGCTAGAGCATCTGCTTGTGTGTTTTCTAGCCGCGGTATTTGATTGATGTAAACTTGTGTAAACATCGAGATCAGATGCGCGGCTATCTTTTGGTAGGTCATCATCTGTTGGTCTTTTGCTTCAAATTCCCCCCGGACTTGGGATATTATTAGCTGGGAATCTCCGAAAACTTGAAGATTGGTTGCCCCCACAGCTAATGATAGCCTAAGTCCTGCTATCAACGCTTCATACTCCGCCTCATTGTTGGTTGCTCGAAAGTCGAACCGAATTGCGGAGGTGAAGACTTATCTGTCTGGGCTGATCAAGACCATACCGGCGCCTGCTGCCATGCTAGTTGATGATCCGTCCACGTAGAGATGCCACGGAGCTATACGCCCCCTCGTCGGATCTTGTGGGAAAGTTAGCTCGACGATGAAGTCGGCCAGTGCTTGTCCCTTGATCGCTGTTCGGGGTGCGTAGGTTATACCGTATTGGCTGATCTCCAGTGACCATTTCAGCAGGCGTCCGGCAGTGTCTGGGCGCTGTAGTATTTGACGCAGTGGGAACGTTGTCAGCACCTCTACTGGATGGTCAAAGAAGTAAGGCCTCAATTTTCTAACACTCATCACCAGTGCATAAGCCAGCTTCTCTGTTGGGGTGTACCGCAACTCAGCTTCATGTAAGACTTGGCTCACATAGTACACTGGGAGGTGTGTTTTCGACTCTTCTCGGACCAGGACGGAGCTGATGGCCACCTCCGACGCGGCTAGGTACAGATACAACTTCTCTCCAGGTATTGGCTTCGACAGAATCTGTGTATCCGCCAGGTATATTTTGATATCTTCGAAGGCTCGTTGGCATTCATTTGTCCAGACGAAGTGGTTTTTGAGGTGGAGCTTGTTGGCCTTGGCCGCCTCTTTGTACCTCCGTGTGTTTGCTTTAATTGCCTCGAAAAATGGACGATTTCTGTCGCCGGACCTGGAGATGAATCTGTTAAGGGCTGCCATGCACCCTGTCAGCCTTTGAATTTTTTGGATGGAGTCGGGTATCCCCATCTCAATTATGCATTGGACCTGTGTTGGGTTGACCTCAATCCCCCGCTGGCTAACTAGGTGCCCCAGGAACTTCCCAGAGTGTACGCCGAAGCTGGTCTTCTTGGGGTTCAACTTCATGTTGTAGTGGCGTAGTATGTCGAAGGTCTGTTTCAGGTGGTCCAGGTGGTCCTCCTTTCTCAAACTCTTGACAACTATGTCGTCCACGTACACCTCCATGGATTCGACGATGTGTTGGTCAAACATTTTGTTCACCAATCTTTGGTAGGTGGCTCCGGCGTTGATGAGTCCGAACGGCATCCTTTCCCAGCAATACATGTTCTTGTTGGTGTAGAACGCCGTGTGTTCCTGGTCATCCGGGTGTAGAGCTATCTGATGATAGCCTGCAAAAGCATCCATGAATGTCATCATCTCATGGCCTGCAGTGCTGTCCACCAGCTGGTCAATGTGAGGTAGTGGGAAGTTGTCCTTCGGGCATGCTTTGTTCAGGTCTGTAAAGTCAATGCAGAGTCTCCACGTCCCATTGTGTTTCTTCACCAGGACGGGGTTCGCGACCCACTGCGGACACAAAGCCTCCTTGATGAGCTTGTTGTCTAACAACTTCTCCACCTCAACTGTTAGAGCTGCGTACTTGTCTGGTCCATACTTTCTTCGCTTTTGGCGTACGGGTCTCCTCGTCGGATCAATGTTAAGTCTGTGGCAAGCATGTTCCAACGGAATCCCCGTCATGTCTTCGTGGGACCAGGCAAACACGTCCAGGTTGGTCATTAAAAACAGCTCCATCCTCGACCGGTACGGTTCAGGTAACTCAGAACCGATGAAAAGTTCTAAGTCCCTTTTCGGGTCCACCGGGAGTGCCGTCAACTCCTCCATGGGGGTTACTTTTCTCTTCTGACTTTTCCACCTCGGGTCGTTGTTGAACTCATCCCACTCCCCTTGTGACATCTGCGCAGGCTCGTGGCCTATGCGCGGTTCGAGGTCATCGGGTTGGCTTTCAGCTTGGGCGAGCTCATCGGTTGTGAACGCCTCCGGCGGTCTGTCAGCTTGGGATGGTGTGGTGACTTGGGGAGTTGGGTCAACGTCCGTGGGTGTTGGTTCTTGTCCTCCCGCAGGTCCCCCACCTTGGGCCTCATCAGCTACCTCCATGGGAGTAGGCGGCTGTCCCTGCGCAGCTACCGGCCCCTGCGCAGGTCTCAACACTTGGGTTTCTTCCACGTCCTCCATCTGTGTCGGTTGTGTGTCTTGCACAGGTCCATTGCCTTGGTTGATTTCTGACAAATCGCCTACCTCCATCATCTCAGTTTCGACCGAGATGACGTCCAGGATGTTTGGCTCGTTTGCAGGAATCTGTGCGTCCTCTTCAAGGACTTGGACTCGTGTCACCGCTTTTTTGACCTGACCATCTTTCATTTGGAGTAAACACTCTCGGGCCTTTTTCTGGTCACCTTTTATAGTTCCGGTACCCTTTGGAGTTGGAAATTTTAAACAGTAGTAGTAGGTCGAACACGCCACTTTGAATTCATTAATAAACGGACGATCAAGGAACCCGTTGTAGGAGGACTGCTGGTCGACAACTAAGAAATCTATGAGCCTAGTCAGTCTCCTTTTGGGGTCCTCAGCCGATACAAGCTGGACGCTCAACCTAACACTACCTAAGGGGACGGTTACAGCTTCTCTGAACCCCATTATCCTAGCATTGCTAGGTTCCAGATATGACTCAAAATCACCTAAAGCATCCAAGGTGGATTTGAAGAGAATGTTGGTGAATGCGCCGGTGTCCACAAGTAGCCTGTGAACTCGGACGTTCATGATGTCGGCGGTTATCACCAACGAGTCATTGTGGGGCATCAGTACCCCCTCCAGGTCCGCTGAAGAAAATGTCAGCTCGTCAGCGAGCTGTGAGACGGACCTGGGGCCGGAGCTGCCTTCCTGGACTTGATTTATGGCCCAGATTTCGGCCTTCCTCTTTCTCCTGGATATGGAGGATCCCCCGTCCTGGAGACCTCCTGTAGCTCCGATCTCCTACTCAAGAACCAAGAGTTTCCGAGTCGGCTCCATATTTTGCTGAGGTTGGGGAGGTGCCCTCCGTCTGTGATGGGGACCAGGTTGGTCTGCTTCCTCTTCCTCGTCATCGGAGGTAGCCCTCCTCTCGAACCTCGGTCTCTTAGCTGGGGCCTTCTTCACGAACTCGGCCAATTTCCCCTCCTCGTAAAATTTCCAGAGTTGCTTGAGGAGGTCTCGGCACTCGCTGGTGAAGTGGCCGATGGCCTGATGGTAGGCACAGAATTTGTTGGGGTTGAGCTTCGTGCGGTCCTGGCGGATCCGCCTTGGCTCCTCCAGCATGGCCTTGCCTTGGACGGCAGTGAAGACATGGTCGACGGAGACAATGAGGACCTGGTTGAGCTTTTCTTTGAGCTCGTCTCCCTCGCCAAAGGCCTTTAAGTTCCGGGGAGCTTTGTAGGCGCCCCCAGACTTCTTCCAGTAGGGCTTCCTTTCCTCGTGGGTACCAACTTCTTTCAGTAGTGCCTCCTGCATAGCCACAAACACCCCCGCCTTGTGGCGGAATTCGCTGTAAGTGTTGGGACATGCGAGGTGCATCTCCTTCCAGAGGTAGGTGCCTCTCCTAAGTCCGGCCATCGCTGCGACGACCTTGGTGTCTTCGCTTACCGGCTCGCCTTCCAGCAAAATCTTGTCGAACCTTTCCAGGTACTGCTGGTCGGTTTCGCTCTCGCCTTGATGGATGTTGGCGAGCCGGTGCTTCTGGGTGAGGTAGGACCCGAACCCAGAGAAGTGGGCCAGGAACTCCCGCGAGAGTTGGTCAAATGAGCAGATTGACCCCGGGGCGAGTGAAGAGAACCAGCGGTGAGCTCGGTCCCCTAGGGTCAGCGGGAAGTTCCGGCACTGGGTGGGGTCGGTGGCGCCGACCGAAATCATGAAATCAGCGTACTTGGCCAGGTGGACTTTTGGGTCCGATTCGCCTTCGTATGCGGACATCACCGGGAATTGAATTTTCTTCTGGACCGGTGCGCGGAGGATGGCAGATGCCAATGGAGAGGTGGGGAGAGTCGTGGCGTCAGGTCCGCCAGACTTGGCTGCTACTTGTGCTTGTAGCATTTCAACGGCCTTTTTCAGTGAGGTCAGCTCGTCATCTCGGGTCACCTCCGGCGGAGGGTGCTCAAAGGTCGTGCGTCTCGCGGACGCACGTCCCCGAGGTGCCTCACTCTGGGGTGACCTCTCAGTGGCGGGCTGGAACTGGCGTCCGCCGTGGGGGCCTAACCGGTCAGTGGCGGGCCTCCTCAGCCTTTCGTGGGCTGACCTGCGTGGCTGCTGGTCGGAGTCCCCATGGGACGCAGCTGGGACTGCCGTGCGCTCATTTTCTTCGTACCTCGGGCCCAGGCGGCCTTGGAGGACTTCCCTCCTTTGAGATTGGTGGGTGCCAAATGCCCCGGTGTAGGCCGACTCCCTCCCAGTGTAAGGAGCGGGACCCTCCTCCACCATTTTGGCTTTGCCGGTCCTCTCCCTGCGCTGGCGAGCTTGTGCCGAGCTCGCCTCCTGCTCGGTGGGGAGTACGCTGTAGTCCCCCCTGGTTTGGGTGCCCTGGGTGGGCCTGGTCTGCTCCCTGGTTTCGGCGGCTGGAGCTCGCCTGGGTACTAGGGCGAGCTCGTCCTGCTGTCGCTGCTGCAACCTCTGTAGGGTCGCGATGGTGCGTTGGAGCTCGTCAGGATTGTTGACCAGGTCCCTCAGAGAGGGGGCCAAGTCTTCCTGGGTCACCGCAATTCGCGGAGGTCGTGGAGCTGTGGTGCTCTTCTGGGGAGGTGGTTGTGATGTCTCCACCACCTGGCGTGAGGTCTCCACCTCGGCCTGGTTTTGATCGCCCCCTTTAGACCTTTCCGCAGCTGCGGAGGCCTGTCCCTTGGCGGCTCGAGTGTTAGCCATTTTTGGGTTTCGGAGGGGGTAACTTGCTGAAGGGCGTCGAAGTGGAGGGAGGTCGCCGGAGTGGTGGAGGTCGCCGGAGTGGTTGTCGTCCAGCTTAGGCGGAGCTGTGCAAGTTTTCGCCTAGCCTCGCGTGTGACGAATTGTCCAAAATTCGGTTTATTCGTGTGCACGCGCACGTTTGAAAACTTGTTCCGGACCGATTTCGTGAAATCCGAAGACTCGGGTCTTTGTCTGGAAATCTGGGTTCTTCGTTCAAGGGATGAGGGTGTGTGTGTATCTTCAAGTGTTTTGAGTTTTATCAAGAACACCTTCAAATCTTCAAACCTTCAACCAAACCCTAACTTTTTGTTCTTGAATTTTTTTATTTTTCAGATTCGGACCCTTCCTCTAGCGCCAAATTGTTGATAGAATTTGTTAATCGTATTTGTTATGTGGCTAGTTATAACATGTTAATTCCATCAAACAATAATCTTTGAATTCGTGTTCTTAGATGTAATATGAGGAGGGAGAGTAAAGAGTTTAGAGAGAGAAATATTGCAGTAGGGATTGTATTAATTTTCAGAATTGTGTGAATAGTACAAGAGAGGTCTTATTTATAGGTGTGTGAATGTGAGACGGCACCTTACGAGCCTATGTGGCTTCCGGTGTTGACGAGGGTTCCTTACCCTCGTCTTGGTCTCTCACACTGCTTCCTTTATCATGCCTCATCCTACTACTATGTCTTAGACTAGATGGGCCTCATTAAAAACCTCGTCGTAAACCACCCTTGTGGATAAACCGGACGGAGGGAAAAAGAGTGCAACCATCGGGACCTAACAGGCTACAAGACGAGCTCCTGGGTGAGCTTACGGGCGAGCTCCAACACCTTGTGTGATTTTCTGGGTGCCATGCGACGATGGACCTGGGCGAGGTCCTCGTGAGGGTAGGGGCAAGCCTCTTGGGCGAGCTACGTGGGCGAGCTGCCCCCAGGTGGGCGAGCTCCGGATCTCCGTGGATCCAGGCGGGTCCTGGCGACCTGCCAAACCTTGGCGATTGTTCATATACTAATTACATTAGTTCGCCAGTCCAACAATAATATTATTAACCACAAAATTTTACTTTTTTAAGGATTAGCAACACAAATTTTACGTTTTAGTTTCACATATTTATTTATATAGTAACACAGTTTGGAAGCGAATTTTAAATTTATGACATAATATTACTTGATTTTTCTTAATAACACCAATGTAAAAAAAAAAAACACACACACACACATATATATATATATATTATATCATGAATTATTTATTTGCTTTTTGCACAAAATTTTAAAATAATAATAATACTAATTGTGTGGTGCAATGTTGAAATTTGATAAAAGTTCAAAAAATATAAAAAAAGTAAAAAATCACACTTTTACAAACATAAAAATGACAGTAATATTTATGGGTCTTACGAGCACTATTAAACATGTCCTAAATTATTTTTTTAGAAAAAAAAAAAAGTAAAGTACAACATATTTTTCTTATAAATATGGTGAAACCCAAATTACTTTAAAAGGAGTACTATCACTTTTTTTTTCCCGTAAAGTCATAGACAGAAATCTGTAACGAATATAAACATATAAATACCAAATAAATTAGTGCAAATTTTCCCGGGAATTTCACAAGTTGTGTTTTGCCTTGTGAATGACCTCAATACATGCAAGCAGCATTTCAGTAACCTTGCATTTCGGAGAAACAAGAAACTTGTGCAATTATTTAAGTTTCTTCTTCTTCTTCCTTTCATCTTCTCTGAAAGTTGAAAAATTTGATTGCAAACGCAAAGGTCGCAGCGAAGAGTAGACAGAAACCGACGACCACCAAAGCAGCAACACTCAGGAAATCATGTCTGAATCCGAACTGGTGCCTGAGCAGCTGCTTTATAGGCATCGAGTTGACACCATCGTTCAGCCTAACTAGCTCATACATGTCTCCATATTGAGATGTTAGAAGCCCATACAAACTCCATGCAATAGGGTTAGCCCAGTAATACCATCGCCACCATATCGGGATCCTCTGAACAACAGGCCAAAAATGAGCATATGTATGTTAGGAATCAGATGACCTATTAGGGCAGCAGGATAGAGAAATGAAATATAGGATATGTCTGCAAACTCTAGTAAGGTGGTGTTGCAAATCAGATCCCAAACTTGGAATAAAAAAAATAAAAAAATTGAGTCTACCAGTTTAAGTTATGAAAAAGAAAAAAAAAAGTGATTCTGGAGTATCATGTTGTGCTTGAAAGCAGGCCTTATCAGCTTTCAGAATCCCAAAAACTGCACAATTTTTTGAAAAAGAGTGATTCTTCTCCACTTTGTAGAGCTTGCAAACACCACCTAATCGCTCTGGGCATGAAAATATTAAGATGCCCTAAATGGCATGAGAGATAATTACCATGTAAGGAACCATGAAGCCACTGAAGAGATTCCAGAGCATGTAGAACGGGGCAGCAACAATAGCAGCAGCATTGAGATTGGGCGTCACGGAGATAGTCATCATTCCAAAGAATGTGAAATACATCAATGTAAAGTACATGAAGAATATGTACCAAACGAACTTGCATATATTCCACTCGAAAGATGCCATGGAGTAGAAGATGCTGCTGTAAGTAAGCGACTGAACCAAAACATATGGGAACTCGACTGCAACCTGCACACACATGTTTTAGTAAAACTTTTGACTGCGAGTAGGAGTTGGTTTGATGTAAAACAGTTTTATCTTAGGACTGATTTCAAACTATCACTTTATAGTATAACGATTAATATGTTTAATGAGACAACTATACTGACAAATTAATATGTTATAACCGAACAGTCAATACTGTTTAATAAACGAATAAAATGCAAACCAGTTGCACTGTAAAACTAGTTTCCATAAGACTTTCTCCTTGAGAAGGAGATGTGAGAACACTGTATACACAATGAACAAGGAGAGAACCGTGCCTGTGCAAAGGCGAATGGTAGTGCAGAATACATTCCTGCTGCTCTCTCCCTATACGAAACGAACCGTTCAACATAAACAACTGGTTGCACAGATGTTGCATTTGTGATCCCAATGAATAAAACTGCTGCATACATAGACCCCATAGCATTGAATATATCCTGCTGAGTTTCTCTGTAGTTGAAGATAGAAGTGAGGAAAGGAAGTCGAGATTGAGAAAGAAATTAAATCTTTTCAAGATTAAGGATGCATACAGAGCTTAATTAAATCTTTTAACAAACAGGTGATAATGTTAAAAGCAACTTTGGCGTAGAAAAGCTAGAGTTCAGATGAGAACCTTTTTGTACCAAATTTCCAGCAAATTGTTCCGAACATCAATGAAATGATAACTGTGTAGAAGAAGCGAACAGCAGTGTATTGCGGGTTACGCCAATAAGACAGGTTCTGCTTCCAAAGGCATGCCAGGAACTGACCCAAAAACGATAGAGAGTATTTACTTGGAAATCTCAGTTCACTTGTATCCTTATCTGGTTTGGATAATCTCTCAACCAGATTCTTGTTTTGCCTGTTTTGGGATAAATGTATTTAATTAAGATATAAAGGGAAACATTCCAAATAGGCCTTTCCAAAAAAAAATAAACAAAACAAAAACAAACAAATAGTACTTACTTGAACAAATCTGATTGGCGATAAATTTCTGCAAAATCCACAGCGAGGCGATTTTCTTCTGATGGAGATGTAACTTCAAGGATCCAAGCTGCCGGGTTATATCCAGGTAATATTCTTTGAACTCCTGGAATTGCCTAGCAAGGATATACGAGTCAAAATACGGACCATAATTAAAATAATGAAATTACACTTTCAAAACTATGATCACCTCAAAATATTGAATAAGTTTGATAGATTTGTTGCCCAATGCACCCCCATAAATGAGATGTCCACCTTGTTTCATCAGTAAAAGCTGGGAGAAGAGAACATAAGGTTAAGTCTTTGGCTTGAGGAGACCTCATCAAAAGAATACTTATCATATAATCGCAGTAAAACCTCATCAAACGATTCAAAAATATCGATGCTGGGCTGGTGAATGGTGCAAACTATTGTTCGGCCTGTATCCACAATGTTCCTCACAGCTCTCATCACAATGGCTGCAGATCTGGCATCAAGCCCTGAAGTAGGTTCGTCCATGAAAACAATAGAAGGATTAGCAACTAGCTCAACCGCAATCGTCAGCCTTTTCCTTTGTTCTACAGACAGCCCATTGACACCTGGCACACCGACTAGTGCTCTGCGTAGTTGAGTTAGCTCAACTAGTTCCATAACCTCATTCACAAAAGCCTGCAAGTGATACTCAAAATAACTTAAAGAGGAAAAGCACGAGAATAAAGAAAAAGAATGGAAAAGAAACCAAGATTTACTCTCTGTGTAGCAAAGTCGCATTGAGAAGACAGTCTGAGCCAAGCAGAAAACAGAAGTGATTCATACACAGTAAGACACGGGGAATGAACATCACTCTGTTCACAGTAGCCAGAAATCCTTGCAAATGTTTCCTGATTCTTCTGATATCCAGAAATGTAGATTTGACCTTCGATATGTCCACCCGTTTTCCTACCAGCTAAAACATCCATGAGTGTAGTCTTACCAGCACCACTAACACCAACTAATGCAGTAAGCACACCAGGTTGGAATGCTCCAGTTACATTTACCAATAGCTGTAACTTTTCTTCTTGTAAGCCTTGTCCCTTGAGTTCCTGAAAAAGCATGAAAGAGCTTTGCATAGTTAAATATCAAATAATGTAGGTAGGTTTTCTCAAGTTGATATAAGCTGTTCATATACCAGAGGAACATCAACATAATAGCTGATGTTGCTAAAACACATGGAAAGAGGTTTGAATGGAAGAACCATCCCTTTCTGCTTCCTGGTACTCTTGCCTGGAAATGGATGAGAACATAGAAATAAGACATACTGTTGAATCAGGAAAAGGGGATTAAAGCAAAAGTACCAGTTATTTGGCAAACCAGTGTATGAGTGGGAATGTTGCAAAAATTCTCCAAAGGTCATGAAGGAGGATTCGGAGTTCTTTGGCAAGCCGGTAGATGAGTGTGAACGCTGCAAAAACTCTTCGAAAGAAGTGGTGGAAGATTCACTCTCCTGCGTATTGCCTTTGTCATGAAGATCCTCTGTGGCAACAATAGCTTGCTGATTCCCCAGGGCTGCATGAAAATCAGGAAGCAAAGTTCACCGTGGATTGTTTGGTATTGGCAAGAATAGGAAGCTGGAGCATACATCAGATTACTTCATTTGTTATAGGTAATTTATTGCAATACCTAAACTCAATTGTTGGACCTTTGTCCAATCTTTCAGGAAAAAACTTACGATTTAGGTAACTCAGAAACAAAGTGAATAGAGTGTTGAATAATAAGGTGTATCCAAGTAATGCTCCAATGCCGATCCAATACCAATGGTCACTTGGAAATAAACTGCGAACCTTCAGTAACATTTCTCCTAAGGACAAATTAGTGTCGGTTCCAGCTTTCTGTCATCAAAAAAAAGGTAACACTTCATCACATAACTATTATTAAGATGAAACTGAGTAACCGATTCTGTGTTATTTCTACACGTGCAGATGCTACCTTATCCCAGGAATGGCCAAGAAATTCATTAACTGAAGCTGCACTTTGGGCGTACATCATTGGGGAAAACCAGTAACCCCAGATCCACCAAACTGGAATGCTATCTGCTTGGGAAAAAAATAAATCCCAGCTAAAATCAAGCTTGAATACGAAACAAGTGTTCACGAAAGTAACAAAGTAAAAGAGAATATCTCAAGTACCTCTTGAAAGTATAAATCCTCCAAGGACCATTACAACCAACATAGCAAAAGATCCAAACGTGTTGGCAACTACCATATTTCGCCCTAGTGACGCCATCACACGAAAAAGGCCTATTGACATCTGGTGCAAAGTGAAGTATAAAACGAACTGCAGAAAGCATCTGTACATAATAAGCAAGTCAGATTTACATCTGTGATAAACTATGAAAAGGCAAAGAGAAGAAGAGGAAAAAAAAAACCCCAAAAAGTACCTAGTTATCTGAGGATCAAAGCCAATGGCATAGTATGTAACTGCTACCCATAGAAAAGATTCTACAAATGAAAGGGGAATACTCAAGAGCCAGGAGGGAAGAGTGTATATCCAGCAAGGATAGAACCGGATATCTCTGTGCTTGTAAAGAACAGGAAGCTTGGCAATCAGCATCGGGACCTCCATAAATCCATTAAAAAGAATCATAACTATTGCAAAGTAAAGGGCGCCAAGGTAGATGCCTCCATCATCAAGAGTGTTATGATGCAACGTTGTCCGAAAGAATACACTCATCATCATCAATATAATTAGGAAGAGCTGCATGCGGAAAGTATAACAAATTAAATCTAAGTGCTCCGAAAAGTGGGCAACAGAAAACTTAATTGGCTGAGAATTAGATGTTATTACTTGAATTATTTTGAAAATGAAAATCGGGGCATTTCGCTTCATTAATAGCATCTGCCAGGATAAACTGATCCTTAGAAGCTTAGTCCGACTTATGCCATAAGTCTTGGAAGACAAAGCAGCTGGATGATTGTAACGCTTATCATATGGAATAGCCAACTCCTGTGCTAATATATTGCCAATACGAAAGGATTGAAAACCTTCTACAAATTTCGCCACGGATACATAGTTGTACCTTTTATTCAGAAACCAATATTGCTCTTGATCCTTTTGAGATATAACCTATACATGACCTTTAAGATGTAAGTTTCTAGAGTAAGATATTTAATAGTCAAAAATTGAACTCCAAATGAGTACCTCTTGAAGGAAGTCGGCAACATTTTTTCTGGAGGGACACCTGAAACCCATATATGCAAAAAATTGAAGTGCAGCTTCACGGGGTCCCTGATAAATAATATGCCCCTCACTAAAAAGAATCACGTCATCAAACATTTCGTAAGTTTCGGGATCTGGTTGCAAGAGAGATACTAGTGTTGTGCTATCAAGAGCATGAGTGGTGTGCTGAAGATATTTGATAATTTGATGAGTAGTTGAGCTATCTAGTCCCGTTGATATCTCATCCAAGAAAAGTACCCTAGAAGGACCCATAAGCAGTTCAGCTGCGATGTTTATATGTTAGTAATTCAAGCTGACTTTTTCTACCACAGTAAATTGAGCACCAAAAACAAGTGAGAGTAAGTAACTACCTGTTGTAAGCCGCTTTTTTTGCCCCCCAGATATCCCTTTAAGCATTTCATCTCCCACCAATGTATCCGCACAAATATCCAATCCTAAAATCTTTATATATATTTTAGAACATACGAAAAATAACTAGCAAAACAATGAATATACTACTACACAAGCTACAATCCTCAATATGATATAAACAGTAAATGGAAGCAACAGCATGAGCTAGACAAACTATCTTCCAAAGAAATTAGTGAAAAAAAAAAAATTAAAAATTGAACAGCAAAAATGTTTTATGCTCCCTGCTTACATTCACGGAATTTGGAACTTATTGGTAAAGAAAAATAATAAAGATAATAGCAAATTATTATTCATATGAATCTTAGATTCATCCTAGACTAAAGAAAGTTAAGGATCATCTTACTGGCGCACCTTCATAATGTATTCCACGAGCACACTTGTCTGTTGCCCCAAAACTACTGCCTAGGAGAAAATAAGTATTTCAATGACAGAAAGTGATGATATTGACACACAAAGAATTGACCAATAGGCAGCTATGTTAATCAATAACAGAGCTTGAGCCAGGAAGGCATACCTTGATAAAAATGTCGAGTTCTTGATCCGGATCTATTTCAGCAATTTTTTCTTTTCTAAGAAGTTCCATAAGCATTTCTACAAGCCAAATATCCAATCAACTTCAAACAGAAGATGAGAAACATGCATGATACTGAAAGTCTTTCCTTTGAAAATGCTAAATTGAAAGTCATGTTGATATTACCGTGCTTAAATCCAGTGCCTTGACAGTGTCCCGAAAATTCAAGAACCTCCCTCACAGTCATCTCACAAATGTGCAAATCCTGCTGACTTGCGTACGCCGAAGTCCGCTGAGGAGTAAACTCCTCCAGACTATGTCCATTATACGTAACTTTCCCTGACATCTTCAAAAGTAGGTTAATTAATTTGATAAGAACAAAACAGGCACGAGCTCTTGAGATTTAAGTTTTAAATACACAAGAGTTACTTTTGAATGAGATTATCATAGCATCAGCAGGATTCAGTACCTTCAGACTGGGTGCAAGGCGACCTGCTAGAGCCAAAAGAAATGTTGTCTTCCCAGAGCTCGGAGGACCCAGAAGTAGAGTTAACCTATATAATCCTCAGTCATTACTTTGAAAAACAATTAATTGGGCATCACTAATGTTTCACTTGAGCCCATAATATACCTTGAAGGCCTTATGATACCGCTTATGTTGTTCAGGATAGATAATTTCTGTCTTCTACCCGAGAAAATCCCGAGCCGCCTGAATAAAGCCTGTTTCAATGTCATGATTCAGTAGAAACAAATCAAGAATAGTTGAAATCTAACTCCATTTAGTTGAAATCTTACCTCAGTCATATCAAAAATAAAATTCGGTATGGTTGGCAAAGCTCTGCTTCCAACATGGATTGATGCATCCACCGTCAGATTCTGAAATCGAACCTCGACCCTTGGAAGTTCTAGGCCAACGCTGCAACGGACATGGATAGAATTGAATAACAGCAACAGATTTACAGGCAATAAAACCAACTAATGTCTGAATTATCAGAAAGTAAGTCTCAATCATCATGCAACAGAAAAGAAAAGGCAAAAATATCAATCGCATCAACACGAGAATGTTAATCACTGATATGACAGAGAAACTTCCTTAACCTATTCCGTAGTACAACATTTCAATCCGAAACAAAAAAAAGTCATTTTTTCAAACAGATTGCAGGCATGACAAGAGTGCCGAAAGCACAGATTCTTGAAAGCTTCTGGACATGAACTAAATTAAAAAAATCGGATAGAAACAAAAACTTGAGAGCCTTACGCATCAAATCTCTGCCTAACCCTTCTGAAAAAGCCCTCCATATCTTCATTAACAGCACTAACCATCTTATCCACAACCCGCTTCTGCTCATCATTCTTGATTCTACAAACATCAACCAACGACAGCTTCCCGGCACCATTCCGATAGAGCGCCGTCCTAGCTCGATCGCAAGTCGGGGACCTCTGCAGAGCAGCCAAAACAAGGGCCTCCCCTTCTTCATCACCATTGCTCAATGTGTTCCTCGAAAACATAATTAACAAACACACCCCAAATTGGGAGTGATGGGGGAGGCTTTAAAGAAACGTTTGTGCGTAAGAGAAACACACAACTTCTCTTCTGTGGTGTTTGATGGATCAATCCACAACGACTTCGGAGGCTTAAAAGGGGTTGTTGAGGACGTGCATTAATGCTTCTCGATCCATCATTTTCCCTTTTGTTTTTGGTTTTCTTTAATTTCCACTTCATTTTGTAGGCACATTCAACGATGATTCACACGAAATTATTGGTCGAAAGTAACAGTCAAGAAGAGGCAGTTCATCAGTTGCATGGAGGGAGAGGCGGTAGCTCTGAGTAGGTTAGAAAACTACAGGAATTTTTGGACTGTTGCACGGTTTAAGTGGTTGATGACTATTGACCTGGCTTTCTTCTTCTATTTATTTATTAATCATTTTTCTCCCATACACTTTTTTATTTAAATATTTTACACTATTAAAAAAATCAATTTATATATATATATATATAATTCACATAAATATATATTTTTATATACTATTATTTTATTTTAAAAAAAATTAGGAGTAGAAATTTTATTGAGCCAGAGAAAGTTAATTCTAATACTGTTGAATTCAGATGTTGCCACCTTTTAAATTTACGGATTAGTCACCTAATATGAAATTGGTTGTACACTTTATAATTTTTTTTTCATATTTCAAAGTAAATTTATATATTAATAAATAAATATTTTTATTCACTTTTTCATAAATCTTCATCATTATTTACAAAAATTAATATGTATCTCACCATATATTAATAAATAATAGTATAATTTTTTAAACAAAACAACAACAAAAAAAAAAAAGTAAAAAGTTATAGTGCGAAGAAATGAGTATTATAAAATTAATATTTATTTATATTTATCAATATAATTTTATATATTTACTGATATCATAATATTATATATCATAATTTTGGTTTATAAGTCTAATGCATATATAGGGGATGTTCTTTTTAGGTTCTAAGTGACTTTTAAAAATCGATTTCTGAAAATTAGTGGTTTTTAAATTTTAGAAGATTTTAAAATTTTAAATTTTTTAGTAGGGTAGGTTTTAACTTTATGATATAAGAGAAAATAAAGGTAGAAAAGTTATTTAGTGAAGTGAAAATATAATAATAGTTAATTGATATGTTTATGTATGTTATTTATAGAGGGCTAGTGTTAGGATTTTAAAAATCTATTTTCAAAATTTGAACTAGAATGAGTTTAGATTTTAAAATTATAAAAAAAATACCTGTAATTATATTAAATTCATAATATAAACAAATTTTACAAGAGAGTTAGTGAGTTTTTTCTTAATTCAAATTTACCTTATACAATTTTTAAAAAAAATATTATCATATATTACGTATAAAAGTATAAAAAAATTGTAAGTTGATAATACAAAATACTAGGACATTTTTTGGAAAAATGATCTACTTATATTTTACGAACTAATTAAATAGAAAAGTATGGATACTTAAAATGGACGGAGGAGTATTGATTATTTTTGTTATGAAACAAGTTAATATTTTACAATAAAATAATAAATATTGTTAAAAAAATACATACAATATATATATTCAAATTTCATAATGAAACTGTTTTACTATATACTCTGTCATGAATAACTCTTATGTGAAATTTATTTGTACTTCATAGTATGAAGCTGGCATTATTTTTAATTAGTGATAACACTAACAGTGAGAACACTACTTTTGGGGTGATAACTGGATTCGGGGAGGGGAAGAGTTTACAAATAAATTTTTTGAGACGGTTTAATTTTAGTCTTGAAAAGAAGACAATAGTGAATGAATGAAAGATGGGAGGTAGGGAATTGGGTTTAGGAGTGAAAGTGGGGGACACAGATTGGAGGATAGAGAGTGATCTATTAAATAATCTGAGTTTATGTGTTGACAATTGATAAACAATCTTTAAAGCAAAATCAACCAGATTATTGAACGTGGAATCATGGGGATAATGGTGTCTGTTCCACCAAACTTGATTACAAGACACTCGTTAACAATCGAAGTGGTCCTCAACAATACGGGAAAATGAAGGATATGCATATATACAAACAGTTGCGAAATTCAGTGGCACCAAGAAAAGTTAACATCATCATCTGAAAATTATTAAGACTACAATTAGCGATAAAAAAAAGTAAACTTAAAAAGGGGGGATGTTGTTCTCAATGGAGAAGACAAAAATGTGTTTTTTGTAGGAAGGAGATAATATTCCACACATTTTTTTCACTTGTAAGTTCTCGTCTCATTTATGATATGATGTATTTGCTTGGTTGAGTGTGCAAATGGTAGTTCACAAGAATTCATTAATTAATCTCCTTAATCATGGTGAATATTTGGAAAGGGATAAAATTAGAAAAGTTGTTCTTAGTTCTTACAACTTGGGTATGGTTAATATGAAACACACAGAACTATTGCAATTTCAATGAAAAAAGAATTGAGTTCACGAAAATTAGGGAGGAGTTAAGGTTGTGATGCTGGTCGTGGATAACATCAAACGAATTAATTATAAGGATATTAAAATTTCAGAATGAGTGATTGATTCGAGAAAATATTTAGGAGAGTAGAAAGCAACATGTGGTTAACATGGTAGAGAAATACAAGATGAGTAGATGGTAGATTTGTAATAGGATATTGTTATAGAATGTAAGGAAAGAAGTTATCTGAAATAAATTGAAATTGTTGTCCTGTAATCTGTAAGATTTAGAGTATCCTTTAATAAACATTTTTTTACTGCTAATAAAATGATACGACTAAATGAATATTATGATATCACAGAATGAATGTAATTATATCAATTATTTTATATATAGAAAAATAAAGCATGCACAAGTTTTTATTTATATATATAGTAAATTATTTTAAACTCGTAAATGTGAAAAATAAAAAATAAAAAATCTTTCAAATGCAGAATGAATAGTAATATAATAACGGAGACCAAGTGTAATAACTTAAGTGGGCAAAATACTAATTAATAAATAATTATGCAGTTCAAGTTATTTTGGGACGTTTCAATTTTTTCTTTTTTTATTTTGGAACGTTCAAATTTTATTTTTTTAACTTTAAAAAAAAATTATACTCATAAAAGTCAATAAAATATATTTTTTATATTTATATTTTATTAATTAATTTCGTACTCACATATTTTTTTTTCTTTTTTTCTTAATATGTGTACTCAAGTTTTTTTGAAAAAAAAAAAAAACCGAAAGGAGTATACAATATTCAGCATTTAAAGCTAAATGCTGTAAAGTGTACGTGTGGAAATGTTGTAATCATTTGATTAAACAATATATAGTAGGCCCAATCAGAGAGGTCTAAATTAATTACGATTACTTAATGCACACCTCTACCTGTAATTAGCGGTGCATTATTATCACCTAAATGTACCCACTCATAATCATTCAATTTTGATATTAATCTGAGCAACAAAAACTTTGTATGAAAATAATTTAACATAAATTTATTATGAAATTATTTTAAATATATCAAATATATAATTAAGAATATAAAAAATCATATTAAGAGTGTTAAAATTTTGATACTTCTAATGAATGTTTTGATACATTTTATTTAATTAAATATTTAATACTTTAAAACAGTTTTATAATAAACTTATCATGAATTATTTCTACTCATCTATATGTTACAAATTTTAGAGTGAACCAGTTCACAATATTAAATTTATAACGTCATTAAATTCATTAGTTTATATCATAATATAAAATAATGTGATATCAATAATTAGCGTATAACAATATTAATGATTGAATCTAATGATATCAATTTATGTTAAAGAATATTTATATATACACACACACAAGACACACAATTATCTAGGCAAATTTTTTTTAAACAAAAAAATCATACATGAAACACTTTGGAGAGTGTGAGTTGATTCACCAAATGGTATTAATTATGCAGGGTACCAATTTTTACTTTATAAAGAGTATGAGTTGAATGATATAAAAGTTATTAGTTGTTATTATTAATATATATTAATT